>JAUCBJ010004404.1:0-11230 GCA_032718475.1 Nemertoderma westbladi | reverse complement strand
AAGAGAAACTGCCATTCCAACAACGACAGTCTCTACACGGGGGTCACAGTGAGTCCGAGTCATGAGAAACTACCTTTAAGGTAAACACTAGAGTCTTACAACCTTTAACTACAAAAAGCGTATAACCTAAGGCGCGTACTGGTCCTAGACGCCGAAACGCAACCATATTTTTAACAAATTAATTATTTTTGTCATAGTCCTACCTCTTTCACGGCGACAAAAATGTCATATATTTTCTTATAGAATATAGGCTTAGCTTTTGTGCAGTTTAAAACAGTTAGCCCGAGCCAAAAGAAACTACCATTCCACAAACGACTGTCTCTATAGGGAGAGCTATTATTATTTTATATGGTGCTAAAGTTGATGATGTTGCTAAATAAAGAGCCCTTCAGGGCCATTGATATATTTTTACAAAGTGGGGAAAGCAGCTCACTTGGATGTGAAAGTGCGCCTGACCGCAAAGCAGTGGCCGAAGGCCGTGTGCTTTCTAGTTGAAACAAATGTATTCTAGGGCCTTCTATGTAAGAAAATCATTAATTTCAACCCGTTGCTATGGTAACATGGATCCATAATGGTGAAAAATTGTGAGCCAATGCACAAAATAGTTGTTTATGTGTTAACATAGAAAAATATGTCAACAAGGTGATACATTAGCACCATTACTATTTGTAATTGTGCTGGATTACGCAATGAGGACAGCCACAAAGGGTGAAGATCTGGGATTCACACTTCAAGAACGCAGAAGTAGTAGATATCCGGCAACTACAGGCACAGACACCGACTTTGCGGATGACCTGCGCTCTAATACCCTTGAAAATGCACAGCTTCTACTAAATAAAGTGGAGAGGGCTGCTAAGGAGGTTGGATTGCATATAAATGCTACCAAGACCGAATTCATGACCTTTAATGTTGATGGAAACTTGACAACCATTGGTAATAATCAACTAAGGAAGGTCGACGACTTTCCTATCACTAAACTAGTCAGTGCATTTATAAAAACTGTCTCTGTTACGTAATGTAGAGTATCATTACTGACATAGTTGCTCGGTCAAAGCAGATTTCGAAGTTGCTTCCTATAGTGAATGTCAAGAGTTTCTATCTGGCTTGAGTTTAATGAGCCAACAATAAATATAATTCCAAATAATATTGACGGTACTGCAACAGATTTCCACAGAGTAATAACAGTACGTTGTACGTAAATTTAATGAGCGAACGGTCCAGGATTGTTTGATGAAATTGGCATAGATGATAGATACCATCCCGATACACCGTTCCAGAGCATCAGTTCCACTTCTTGTTTTTACTACTCCAAGGAACTTGATTGCGTTGTTACTCTCGTGAATTAAGTTGGAGTTCACATTTTGATTAGTGTGCAAAAATTGTCGAAGTGTATATCCATTTTGTCTTTGTGGATTCTATAAGTTAGGTTCAGTTGAACAGGCACAGAGACGCCAATGAGCCCTGTTTTACACCTTTATGTACTGGTATCCCTTTGTCTATGATATTACCATCAAATTTTAGAAAAACCAAGGTTTGTGCGTAATAATATAATAAGACGAGCGCCACATGTGGATTTAATATGTCCTTTAGATTTGTGAACAAAACACTCTGATCAACATCAACAAATGCGGATTTTATGTCTAGTTGGCAAACGTATATTGGTGAGTCTCGCTTTCGATAGAATTCGATACATTCTAGGACTGCTCCAATGACCATATCCGATATTCTTCCTGTACCCATCTTGGTAGTCAATCAAGTTTCTGGATTTAGACAAGTCATCTTGTAAAAATAACTTCAGAATTACACCTTCAAATGCTTTAGCCAGTAGGCTAAACCCATGGTAGCAATGGGTCGGTATGATTGTGTTAATGATGAAGTCGCTGGCATTTATTTCCCTTATAGAAATTCAAAATTATCGTGGCACCAAATGACCTAGGAACCTGACCGAGGGCCAAACTGGAATTTATTATATGAGAGATCGAATTACAAATTATTTCTGGATTTCAATTCAAAAAATGTTCACAACCAGTGATTTGATATGCGGAGACTTTCCAAGTGTGAGGCTTCCTACAGTATGATCGCTTTAATAGTAACTGGAGAGATTGTAATTAGATCTCTATATCTTTACACCATTAATCTTAGACATGTTTTCGATAATTGTTTCATTTCTATATTCGTATTTTCTTCTACTTTAGAATCATATATTATGTAATTATCTTACTGTATGTATATATTTTATTTAAAGCATGTCATTGTAAATATGTCTCACCATAGCTATTGAACAACCAATTGATATTTCAGTATTTCGTAATTGTCTTACTGCTGTACTGTAGCGTACAGTATATTTAAATTGTATGTGTCTTTTTTACATTGTATGTGTATTTTTACTTTTTACTCTATGGTGCTGTAAACTTTGAATTATTCCTTACTTCAGTGTTAAAAAAAATCAATCAATCAACCCATACTGCCATCCACATACATACCCTAAGCTCGCTTACTTTCGTGGCTCGCCAAACTGCCGGTATACGAAAGTGAAACTACGGAAGCACGAAAATCATATAAATCAGCACTGCTGTCTGGAATATTGCATGAGTTTAATCAGTTTGTATCAGGCTGTCGGGTAGGCCTATACCAGTACTGCAGTAGTACTGTCTCTGTCTGACACTGACTGTAGTACAACAGTACTACTAGTACAGCTGTACAGTAGTAGGATCAGCATGCTGCATTGCAGCTGCATTTTTAAGAATGCTGTGCCGGCTTATCGACAAAATTGCACCGCCACAACTCCCTACAGCCCTATCACCCATGACATTTGCTAGATCATTAGTACAGTAGTATCAGTATCATCAGATCATCAGTACCGGTACAATAGTAGTCCTAGTACAGTACAGCAGTACATGGTAGGCCTACGGTACTGCCTTACTGTCAGTGCAGCAGTGTCGTCAGACTGGTATAGTAGTGCAGTAGTGAAGCTGTAGGCTATACCAATACCAAATGCCAAATAGGCTACCGGTAGGCCTATTGCAGTATTGTATACTCAGGTTCTGGTACGCGGTTGGACTGTTGGATGACTGGATGACGTAGGTCAGCAGACAGCAGGTCGTGTCTGGATGCTGGGATGATACAAAAAATACACCGGGAGTGTACAGGTCAGCAGGTAGTTGAAGAACGGCGCGACGAGGTTTATTACTCAGTTACTATCAAAGTGTCGAAATCTATTTTATTATGTATTAGATATCAGATATTCCGGATCCAGGATCTGTGGTTCCGCGTTCCGACAGTCCGACGGCAGATCTTTGCAACTGCGCACAGTATCGTACTGTCGTAACCGGTCAGCCGGTACGGATGTGTCAACATCGGTTCAGCAGGCTATCCAGCCCAGCTGCCAGCGCCCAGGCACCAGGTATCTCTATACTGCTATATCTACCCGTCAGCCCGTACACAGGTACATGCGCTCCCGCTCACCGGCTGCCGGCTGACCGGCCACTGCTGCATTGCGCATTTCTGCATTTAGTAAATCTGCACTCGGCTGCTCGGCAGTGATCTCAACATAAAGGGTAATCTTGTTTGTTATGTTTGTTATGTTTCGTTACTTTTATATTTGTCGATGTCATTATACTCAAATTCAAATTCAAATTCAATTTTTAATCTCCCTTTCAACTGTTCAAACACTTACCGATACCGTACCCATTACTGCATTATGCCAGTATGCTGCATTAACTGATTAATCAACTGCATTAATCTGTCACATTTGCCTATTTTTAACACGGAATTTACCCCTTCTCGCAGAATGGGATGGATTTGTCAGTTTGTACAGAGTGAAAATTGATAAATGCAGGGGTGAGTTTTCACTGGAGGGGTTAAAATCTTAAAATACACTATGCCTAGCACTACGGGCACTAGCAGACTAGGGAAATTTCACCCCGTTGGCGGCACCCGGCAGTGAGAATAGTCCTGCACTAGCCTGCTAGCAGACTAGGGAATTTTAACCAGGAAAATTATCTGTTTACACCGGTTCGGTTTTTTTTTAAAGCCTGATATTATAAATTTTATAATTTATAAATGTAGCCTACCGTATGCAGGTATGCCGTACCAGGCAGCATATGTCAGTATGTGATATGCCTGTCAGCCTGTGGTGAACAGGTGAAACACTTATACATTTAATTACTGTAGGCCTACTGTACCATTCTGGCTATTTATATATGCCTGCGGCTGTGCGGTGCGCAGTGCGGGGAACTGAAAGACTAACTTTTAATTACCATTCCGGCTATTTATCTATGCCTGTACAGCCTGACAGCAGTACCGGTACCGCTGTAGGTGCAGAAAGGAAAGTCTTAGGCTATACTTTTAATTTGCCTGCGGGGAAATACAGAAATACTTCTGTTTTGTTCTTTTAATTACCATTCACCATGCTGCAGTTATGGCTATTTATCTACAATCTACGCCCTGACGCCTGTAAGTACAGTACAGTAGTAGCTGTAGGGGCAGAGGGGAAAGACTTAAAGGCCCCTATACTTTTAATTACCATTCTGGCTGGCTATATGTCATTCTACTCTACAGCTCTATTTGAAATTATTCTATAGGTTTAAAAAGATTGAAAAATGTCCGCTCGCTTCGCTCGCATTTATACTGTAAACCTACTCTTAGCACTGTCTGGCTGTGGACAAATGGAAACAGACCGATTGAGCATGACCATTAAAAACATGACTTGTTTCAAAAGATTTTCAATTGTCAGATTCTTCAAACCAATAAAACCATAACAGCCTGCATGATTCAGCAGAATTTCCGTGCTCGCTATACACTCGCCAGCTCGCAATTTAATGACATCTGCATTTGAAAACAGGCGGTTTGCCTACTTTAAATGCTGAAATGTTAAAATTTTCGTGCTCGCTGCTCTCGCATCTTGATCACATCTGCATTTAAAAACAGTCAGTTGACGTTTACCTACTACTACTACAACTATACAGCACTATCTGACTATTACTGTCAGACTGTATTTATGTTAACATAATCAGATATAATTGGAAAATTTCCTTGCTCGCTACTGCGCTACACTCGCATTTTAATGTTAAAATACTGTAGGGCTACAGCATTATAAACTGATAAATTATTACAATTAAGCAATTACTTTTATTATTTTTATTATTATTATTTCATAATCAATTGTTGGCTTGGCGCGCATTTGATATCATGGGTGGCGCGATTTTCGTTTAACCAGAACGCGTGTGGCGCGCTTTTTTTCAGTATTCCATATAGGACGTAGATCCTACCTGGGTGAACTTAGATCCTAACTAGGTGAACTTAGATCCTAACTAGGTGAACTTAGATTCTAACCGGTGAACTCAGGAAAAAAAGCCATATCCAGAGTGCCATAGGATTGCATTGATTTTACTTTTCCCTGGCGAAAAAAGTAATATAAAATATTTTTGGTAGAATTTCTTAAATTTTATTACCGGTACATGTATTAAAGAGCATCGACGTGGAATATGTTTGGTCGTAATTTGAACACAATCCATGCACATACTCGAGTTATTGCAAATTTAGTGTCTGTGTGGCGTACCGGTACCGGTACTCCAAAACGGAACTCAATATCCAATTAGTTTATGTTGTTAAGCGGCTCTCTACCTGTAGTTACGTAATTATTTAACATTGAGTAAGTTTAACATCGCAGTAACTACACAGTAAAATACTGCAGTTCAATTTATTTTGTAACACTACTATATCATATCATATATCGCTCTTATCTTTTATTAAAGAATTGAGCAACAAAAAAGTACCAATTTCAGAATAAATTAGGCCTAAGTATTACCGGTACCGGTAGGCCTACCTTGCCAAAAAATATATTTTGTTTCAATATTTTCTCGACCCTTTATTAAGCTCGGTAAATAAAACGATACAAAATTAAATAGACCGATGTGTTCTAGAACATATAAAAAAAGTAAGAAAAACTAGCTTTGATAACTTCAAAAATACCGTACCTAATTAATTAATTTTGTTCTAAAACAACAATTATTTGTTCTAGAACAAAATTAATAAAAAAATGAATAGACAATATGTTCTAGAACATTAAAAAAAAAGCAACAAAAACTAGCTAGTATAAAAAATTTGGGTGGGGGGGGGGGGGGGGGGTGGTGTGCACTAAAAAAACACACTAGTACCCTGTATTAGGCCCCTATGGTATTATCTATTAATAGTTGTAATTTACATTTATACCGATGCGGTCAGCCGGTAGGCCTAATCATTACACATTAGCCCCTACTGCTACTGCCCTACGTAGCACTGTCTTATTATGTATTAAAATTACTTTACAGTTAACGTATTTTACCTTTATACTTTGCTTCGTAAGCTCATTTAGTTTCCCATGTTTATTGTGATTTAAACTTATTATATCAACAAAACCCAAAGTTTTGATTGTTTGATTTGTTAGTATAATATTTCTATACCCGTTACCGGTAGCCGTTATTTACATCCCTCTGTTGTTCCTACGATTGGATTGTATTGGAAGGGTATATTTATATACTCTACTCACACAGCTAGAAGTCACCAGTTATAAAGTTAATATATTCTCATTATTTCCGCATCTGTTGAACGATTAACCCGAAATAAACAGACTCGTAGCTGATTGGATGAATCCGTCGCTATGGATACCCGAGATGGACCTATCTACCAGCTCCGGCGGACCGGAAACCAAGCGACCTGTAAGGGGGTCAAGGACTGCTTCAGGTTGACGTCACCTCGAACTCTGATTGGCCGACAGCTGGACGAGGTGGACTTCTACCTAAACTCGTCGCTGAGCAAACGGCTGATATCGCGGCACCACGCCGAGATCGAGTGCATCCACGACAGTAACGAGTGTCGCTTCCTCCTGCTGGACACGAGTCTCAACGGAACATTCCTGAACGACCGCAAAATATCCGGACAAGAAGAACTCCATGTCGGCGACTCTATCACGTTCGGCCACGTCAACGGGTTCAACATAAAGGAGGGTACGATCGCGCACCAATCTGAGTCGGAGTTCCGATTCGAGTTCGTTTGCGTTCACCCGTCGCGCTCATACAACGGACAATCAAAAACTCAGGCCGACGAGTTTCGCTCGAAAAGCGTCGACTCCAAAAGGTCGTCGTTCAGCCCGGATCGAAAGCGACGGAAACAGCAACCCGTGGTCAACTCCAACAAGAAGATTAAAACATCGAATAAATTCAGCCCTAAAGGCGGGAAGAAACGGGATGATTCCTCCGGGGATAGCGATTCCGGTTCCTCCGGGAAGCTGATTCCGGCCGTGGTCCCCGCCCGGAAGGCCGCCCTCGCCGCCTCCGCAAAGAACGCGATGGCCTCCAAGACGCGGCGGCGATCCGAGTCCTCCGGCTACGTCGAGCCGCCGCCGGTTCCGACCTCCGGCCGGAAGGCCAAGTCGGAAGGGAAACCGTCGGAGCGCGGGAGGAAACCCCCGGGGAAGGCCTCGAGTCCGGAGGATCGGAAGGTAGAACGGAAACCGGAAGCCCGGAAACCAGGGGGTCCAGTTGGTGGGAAGTCGGAAGGTCGGAAGAAGGGGGTGGAGTTGCTGCTGGGGGCGGAATACGAGAGTTGCGCGTCGTACGACTGCTTCCAGCCGACCGGGGACACGGTGGAGTGGGTTCAGTGCGACGACTGCGACAAGTGGTACCACGTGGAGTGCGTCGGGTGTAACTTTACGGTAGTTCGGGAGGAGTCCGCCTCGTTTCATTGTGGGTGTGCGAGTTCGTGATCCCTCGTCGTCCGTCCCCCTCCACAGCCGTAGCGCTGCCACTCTTTGCAATACCCGGACCCCCCCTCGGTTACGTTTACGTGTGTTTTCGATTTGTTTTTATTTCTGAGTTGCGGTTTCCTTCCTAGACGCACAATATAAGGACTCGGCGAACAGACGTTATCAGACTTGTTAATATATTATATAGCGTAAGTTACTGTCTCGTTGTCGCAACCTTGTGTTTCTTGTTAAGACTCGTAGGTTTTTTTTTATTTCTACTGTGTACCGGTACCGGTGCCGATTATTAGTTTTAGATGGTTTCACTTTCATTGTTCCCTCACGGCGATTTCGTTTATTTCGCAACTACAACACCAGAATAGTCTGACTGGCCAGTGGTCAAGACCAGTTGTCCGAAGGGATAGTAGTCTACATCCAGTGTATATATTACTATTATCTATCATTGTATATGAGTATATATATACAATACATTATCTGAATATTACATATACTCATATCATGGTACAACTGGCTACATGTAGTCATCATATCAACATGCAGACAGGGTCAGGAAGACACCGTATGTGTCCCGTATTTATTTACAATATTAAACATCGCCAGGGAAAATACAGAAAAATAATAATTAATCAATTTTATTGCCTTAAGTCATTCAATAGTTATAGATATGGTTATTAGGATTTCAAAGCAAACGGAACACGGAATTTGGCGAACTTTCAAGAATAATAATATAATTTGGTTGTTAATAAATAATAAATACACTTTGTTTGTTTATACGAATACAGTAACAATTTGCCGAGCCTCATGTTCTTAGAATGGATGTAGGACAATTCGGTCCCGGAGAATTCGGTCCCACAACACTAAATAAATGGGACCGAATTGTCCGGGACCGAATTGTCCGGGACCGAATTCTCCGGGACCGAATTGTCCGGGACCGAATTCTCCGGTTCCTGATAGCCGCTTTTTAGTGCTTTTTTTTATATTGGTGAATGTTCTAGAACATTACTGTAGTAGAGATATTTTTTTATGGTAGCTTTTATGGTTATTTTTGTTATTGGTAGTGTTCGAGAACATTATTATATATTATTTATTAAGGTGTAGCTAGTGTTTTTTTTTACTACTGTAGCTAGCATTTCCTTGAAATTATAAAAACACTTGTGAAAACATTGATACAGTATTTCAGAATTAGGCCTAAACTGTTGCTGATTATATTAATTACCCACAATATTGATGATATTATAACAGTCCCTGAATGAGATCCAGCTATTATCTAAGATAATAATTTAGGCTTGTTAACCAACCAACAACACATACAGTATACTGTACATACGCAATATATAAAAAAAATCAGTTTTAAACATTATAAATACATACT
This sequence comes from Nemertoderma westbladi, assembly GCA_032718475.1. Lineage (NCBI taxonomy): Eukaryota > Metazoa > Xenacoelomorpha > Nemertodermatida > Nemertodermatidae > Nemertoderma > Nemertoderma westbladi. The sequence continues at coordinate 2,117 of JAUCBJ010004404.1, read as the reverse complement.
ATTACTAGCTAGTAAATAATTCACAAGCTCCATAAAAACGCCATAGCTACCATAACTAATAATGTTAACAGAAAAAAGTAAATTTTTTATTTTCATAAAAATACTAGCTAGTAAAAAAAACACTAGCTACCATATAATAATATCTATCAAGGTTCTAGAACATTCACCATTATATAGTACAGTAGTACCAATTAAATTTGGTCCCGGACAATTCGGTCCCAAAACACAAAATTAATGGGACCGAATTCTCCGGACCGAATTGTCCGGACCGAATTGTCCGGGACCGAATTGTCCGGACCGAATTGTCCGGGACCGAATTGTCCGGGACCGAATTGTCCGGGGCCGAATTATCATCAATTACCGGGTCCGAGACCTGCTTCCTCTTAGAATATCTAATTTCAATATCAACGTACGATTTTTGATCAATGAATTGTACCGGGTATCCTTCTTTGTATTTGATATAATGGTTGAATCTGGATGTTCTAATATTTTTTTCCACAAACTTGAGGCTCGTCTTATAAACTGATTTCTTTTAAATTAAAACAAAGTGAATTTCATATAAAGTACAACTTATTAATTGCGTTAATTCCTATTCCGCGTTACAATAAGAATTTACTTTCTGCTTAGATTTATACTTATTTTAATATCCATCAAATGAGTTTATTTGTTTATTTATCTGGCGTTGGTATCCTAGGTAACCAACATCTAGTGTAGGTAGGTATCCTAGGTAACCAACATCTAGGGTAGGTTTGAGACCTCGAATGTGGGTTTGAGTTAATTTCCTATGGTAAAATAGTTTGTTTGTTTAAACAACTGAATAATTTAGTACACAACGGGATTTAACGTTCCCTAATTAGTTATTTTTTACTTTTAAGCCGATGTCTATAGAATATCTTATCTTATTTAATAATAATCTTCTAGATCTTTGGTTTACTGAACCTTTTAAATTTCCACTCATTGGAACTTTTATAAGTCCACAAGCTGAAAGTTCGCTGCTCTGCTAACAAAGTTTGTGGAATCTTTTAAGCCTCAAACCTCTGGAAACTCGAGTGTAAACAATTCCACATTGTGGCCATTCTTTAGTTCCTCCCGTTACAGACGAGGATATTAACCGAGATAGCGTGTTTCACACGATTCTTCGACTTCCTGGAAAATATCTTCGCATCGTATCCAATTTGTTTAACTTTTATTTCCTTTTACCGGAAAATAAAGTATTAAACTCAGTGGATTTTCAAAATTTAGAAATTTCAATATGGACAAATCCAATGAGCTTGGAATTTTGAAGGGGTATTTATATTTGATCGGCCGCTAGCCTTTATGTCGGAAGTAAAGTAACGCCTTGCTGCTCTCTCTATGTTATGTTGAGGTAATTACTAATTAATTGTACTTCGTAGTGTTTCTAAAATAATTAATAAAATGCTCATAAAATAAATAGCATTTACGGCGGCAGTAGTAATATTATCCACGCGTCTTAAAATGTTTAATTATTTATAGTGTACATCTTATTTTGTAGAGATTCGGAATGTGTGATAAATGTAATGAGGCTTCTAGGGATGTGGCGAATGTCCGCATGCGGATGTTACATGAGGGTGTTACATGCGGATGTTACATACGGATGTTACATGCGGATGTTACATGCGGATGTTACATACGGATGTTACATACGAATGTTACATGCGGATGTTACATGCGGATGTTACATGCGGATGTTACATGCGGATGTTACATACGGATGTTACATGCGGATGTTACATGCGGATGTTACATGCGGATGTTACATGCGGATGTTACATACGGATGTTACATACGAATGTCCGCATGCGGATGTTATATGCGGATGTTACATACGGATGTTACATACGAATGTTACATGCGGATGTTACATGCGGATGTTACATGCGGATGTTACATGCGGATGTTACATACGGATGTTACATGCGGATGTTACATGCGGATGTTACATACGGATGTTACATACGAATGTTACATGCGGATGTTACATGCGGATGTTACATGCGGATGTTACATGCGGATGTTACATACGGATGTTACATGCGGATGTTACATGCGGATGTTACATGCGGATGTTACATGCGGATGTTACATACGGATGTTAC
>JAUCBJ010004402.1:0-78673 GCA_032718475.1 Nemertoderma westbladi | reverse complement strand
ATTTCAACTCAGTTGAAATTTGAACTTCTCCCCGACTGCTATATACAGCAACATTCCATGTACATCACATTACATGTATTCTTCATCTGCAAGGCTCTATCTGCTGATCTGTCTATATTCTGGTACCGGTATTTCAGTACGGTACACGCACACGGTACGCTAGGCCCTACCTACCCGCTATTCTGCTATTTGAATTTGGTAGTCCTATCCAGAATCAAGCTATCTGCAGATCTGCCTAGCCTATTAGGCCTACTGTATTACCGCTACCGGTATTTAATTCCGTAATTTGTTTGTGGTTTGGGTAATTCTGTACCGGTAATTTGTTTGTTTTATTGTTCGTGCAATTAATTTATTGTAAAACTATCAATATGGGAAATACGTTTGCAAATCTGCTCCGTAATTTATTTGGAAAGAAGGAGATGAGGATATTAATGGTGGGCCTTGATGCTGCTGGAAAGACTACCATTTTGTATAAGTTAAAGCTTGGAGAAATTGTAACAACCATTCCAACTATAGGTATGGCTGTATGGTAGGCCTATCTATAGGCCTATTGCCTACCGGTACTGGTATATTTCGCTTAGGGTTTTTCATATTTATAATAATTATGAATTTCAGTCATCTAAAAATATGAGTTGAGTGATTAGTTCTCGAGTTATTGTACAAATTGTCAGGACTGCGTCAAATCAATATAAGGTCGTCAATTGGTGGACCTTGCCTTGATATTTATTACAATAAATCGAGAACTAATGACTCAACTCATAATTTTAGAGTGTCAACATCCCCTAAATTGATAATTTTTTTGCAGTTATATGTGAATTCTGGATGCCTTGCTATAATTATAAGTATAATTTTTAGTGTATTTGTCAATATCGCATATGTTATAATATATAATATAAATATATATAATATCGCATAAGGCGCTAATGTTGACTTGTACCGGTGCCGGACTTCACATTTTCTGCAATATCTCAAACACTATTCGCTCTATGCTTGTTTTGAAGGTGTCTACACCAACTAAATCGATCATTGCGGTTCTAATGATCATAATATCAATGCAGTACGAATACTAGAAATTGATCATCACAAAAATGGGGAATATGAATTACTTGTGCCAAGGGCGGGAACTTGCCATGTGGTGCCTGCCTGTGGGAATATTTCCAGTCATCCCCAAATCAAAACTTTGGTATCTATCGAAGTTTGGGGCCATTTGATGACATCTGATGTGCGAACAGAGTTGAAATTCGAAACAAGTTTTTTTTGGACCACCCATGCTGGACCTACTGCCTATATTACTATATACTGGTAACTTATAATAACTGAATCATATCGCAGCTTTACTCTGTTACTTAACTCCTTTCCTTTCTACTGTGACCTGACCATCAATAAAAGGCGGAGTATTCCTTCCCAATAAATGGCTTTAGTTTACCAAAGCTGTATCAAATTAGGCCTAATTAGTTGAATTTTTCAATGATATTTATGAATAATTATTATGATTACAGGGTGTAGACCTACAGTACCGGTACGTTTGGATAAAGTAGAAAACAAGCAATGCAGCAGTGTATTGCATGCCTACTTTTCACTTTCTTAATTCATTCGCCATTGAGCAAAATGTTTTGGTTTCCTAAACAAAATTTAAATTTTCTACATTTTTTCTGTCCGTTTAATTTAAAAACTTTGAAAACAGTTTTTAAAAACAGTGAAGATTATGAAAACAACTTGATTTGAATTTGAACTACTGAGTACTGACATATATAATCGGACCTTAAGTTTCCCATTAATTCTGTGTTACCGGTACCTGCAGCATCACCCGTAAGATAATAGTAGGAGATACCGGTCCGGTATATATTATATTACCTATGCTAGGCCTATATAAAACGACATTATACTGGCTTGTGGTCCGTGGACTGGGGTACTGGAATACTGCAAATGCAGAGAATTCAATGTTTATTGTTTTGGTTCCACCAACACTCCTCTGTAACATGCTCCTTTACTACCCTGCTCATTTAAATGACAATGGGTCCGCGGACCAAATACCAGTATATGGCCTATAATACTTGAACTATTATTATTTATTAATTATATATATATATATTTTTTATCAATTACCGGTATTATTTTTTATTAATTATTTTAATTTTATTAATATTAATATTGACTTATTTATTATAGGTTTCAATGTCGAAACTGTAGAATATAAGAACATTAGTTTTACAGTGTGGGATGTTGGCGGTCAGGATAAAATTCGACCTCTATGGAGACACTATTTCCAGAATACGCAGGTATGCTGTTTGTTGCCGGAAGCAAGGGTGGCGCTGGCGGTAGCAAAGACTACTTAATGCACCATGCCTTGGAATGTCGTATCGTAATTCAGTGACATGGACTCCCCCCAACCCCACCCCCCCCCCCCCCCCCCAAAAAAAAAAAAATTTGTTTACAAATCTTAATGAGATGGCATGGAATTTGAAACAGAGATAGTTTCACCTCCCTCCTCCTTCCTGGGTGAGCCTGCATTTTTATTTTTGCTTTCATTCTTTCGCTACATTTGAAAAAGTATCACCATCGATATTGAGCCAGTCGTACTGCAGTTATTCAATTTATTCGTTGATAGGCCTAGCAAAGAGAAAGCTGTCCTTGCAAGGATTCCAAAAATGTAAAAATATTTGAATTTGGTTAGAAAATAGCGGAGATATGGGCGTTCAACAGTTGCATGTATTTGCAAACGCTGCACGCCATTTATTCTATTTAATAAATAAACAATATTCTGGAACATTTTGTTAATCTCATAAGTACCTTGGCAACAATGCAATGCCTATATAATAGGCCTAATACTAGTACACGTTCGAGGGCGTCGCGCATCACACGAACTTGAGCAAGTTCGAAACAAGTTCGAATTGATATGGAGTCAAAAGTTCGAGAGTTATTTACCCGTAACTTTGAAAAATATTGGAACTTTTTCTCTAATGACAGTGCTTAAACTAAATAAAGTGTCATTAGATAACTATAGTAATCTAATGACTCTTTTTTAGTTTAAGTTTTTCAGTGTAGTGGCATATAATAAAATAGAGGAAGTTTTCTTCTATCATTATCACATTAAATCTGCCCACCATCTCATTTACTTTTCAAGTTATGTACAAAAACATCAAAAATGTGTATCAAGTCACCCCAGTTTTCGGTATGCCATACAAAATTTGTTTGGAAATGGTTAAAATCTTCAAAGGTTATTTACGAATGGATTTATCATTACCGACATACAGACGGACATGAAATTTTACCCTATATACTAATTATAATCGTGCGCTAAGGCTCGCCCTGACTGCGTGGCTCGCCCCACGCCCACATGGATATTCATACCTAAACAAAATGGTCTTGAACATGGTGTATTATTAAATATAATAAATAAATGGCCTGCAGCAGTATCAAATACATGCAACATTCGAATGTCCATATCTTAGCTTCCCAACCAAATTTAAATCTTTTTACATATTTGGAATCCATGCACGGCCAGCTACTATCAAATTACTATATATGGGAGAATACAAATTACTATATATATATATATATAGCCACAAATAAAAAGTTCCTAAGATTCAGTTAAAATTTTAATTCAATATATAAAGTTCTCAAAATTAATATAAATAAAATATTATGTTAAAATTGCAATGCATTTCAAACTAAAAGTTATCTTCAGGCAATAAATAAAATAAGCTAACAAAATAAATAGAGTTCGTGGTGTTAGTACAAGAATCACAGGTTGATAAACTTTTCTAGGCCTACAGTAGTATTAAGCAACAGTTCACCAACTGTTTAATGCCCTGGGGACCCTTTGTTACATAATATAATGTAATTCATCCAGAATCAACAATTGAGGGTGGGTTTATATCTCTTAATTAAGGCATCTTCTTTCACTCGTCTCGCAACAGCTGTAGAACCATTTCTCATTTTATAAAAAGGAATTGGTGAATTGGATTTCAAGACCTGCCGCACATTCCCAAATATGTTTTGATACTTTTAAGTTTCTATATTGTCCATTTTTTATTTGAGATTTATGTAGTTGACACTCTGTGCCTTAAATCAATTCCGATATCAATCTCTGATTGCAATATCAACGGAGACAATTTTTTAAACGCTTGTAGCTTAAGAATGAAAGCAAAAATAAAATTTCTGGCTCACCCACGGAGGAGGAGGGAGGTGAAACTATCTCTATTTCAAATTCCATGCAATCTCATTAAGATTTGTAGAATTTGGGGGGGGGGGGGGGGGGGGGGGGGTATGTCATCGAAATTACGACACTATGTTCCATGGGATGGTGTATAATAGCCTTGCAGTTGAATTAAACCAGAAGGTGCTGAACTTTACCTACCCGGGGGCGGGGGATATCAGTAGGGGACTAGGGGTATTCATAACATAATAATAATGTCTTTAACTTATTAATGTTTTTTGACCATCTTCACAGGGGTTGATATTTGTAGTTGATAGTAACGACAGAGAGCGAGTAGCTGAAGCCAGGGAAGAACTCATGAGAATGTTGGGTGAAGATGAACTACGTGAAGCTGTCCTCCTTGTATTCGCAAACAAACAGGTTCGTTTAATCAAAATCGTTTCATTCACTTGGTTCTAAACGAAGTCGTAAATATAGAGTTGTTACATTTATTAACCGAGGTTGTTCCGTTGTTACATTATTAACCGAGGGTTGTTACATTTATTAACCGAGGTCGTTCCGTTGTTACATTATTAACCGAGGGTTGTTACATTTATTAACCGAGGTTGTTCCGTTGTTACATTATTAACCGAGGGTTGTTACATTTATTAACCGAGGTCGTTCCGTTGTTACATTATTAACCGAGGGTTGTTACATTTATTAACCGAAGGTTGTTCCGTTGTTACATTATTAACCGAGGGTTGTTCCGTTGTTACATTATTAACCGAGGGTTGTTCCGTTGTTACATTATTAACAGAGGTTGTTCCGTTGTTACATTATTAACTGAGGTTGTTCCGTTGTTACATTATTAACCGAGGGTTGTTCCGTTGTTACATTATTAACCGAGGTTGTTCCGTTGTTACATTATTAACCGAGGGTTGTTCCGTTGTTATATTATTAACCGAAGGTTGTTCCGTTGTTACATTATTAACCGAGGTTGTTCCGTTGTTACATTATTAACCGAGGTTGTTCCGTTGTTACATTATTAACCGAGGGTTGTTCCGTTGTTATATTATTAACCGAAGGTTGTTCCGTTGTTACATTATTAACCGAGGTTGTTCCGTTGTTACATTATTAACCGAGGGTTGTTCCGTTGTTACATTATTAACCGAGGTTGTTCCGTTGTTACATTATTAACCGAGGTTGTTCCGTTGTTACATTATTAACCGAGGTTGTTCCGTTGTTACATTATTAACCGAGGGTTGTTCCGTTGTTACATTATTAACCGAGGGTTGTTCCGTTGTTACATTATTAACCGAGGTTGTTCCGTTGTTACATTATTAACCGAGGGTTGTTCCGTTGTTACATTATTAACCGAGGGTTGTTCCGTTGTTACATTATTAACCGAGGTTGTTCCGTTGTTACATTATTAACCGAGGGTTGTTCCGTTGTTACATTATTAACCGCGGGTTGTTCCGTTGTTATATTATTAACCGAGGTTGTTCCGTTGTTACATTATTAACCGAGGGTTGTTCCGTTGTTACATTATTAACCGAGGGTTGTTCCGTTGTTACATTATTAACCGAGGGTTGTTCCGTTGTTACATTATTAACCGAGGTGTTCCGTTGTTACATTATTAACCGAGGGTTGTTCCGTTGTTACATTATTAACCGAGGGTTGTTCCGTTGTTACATTATTAACCGCGGGTTGTTCCGTTGTTATATTATTAACCGAAAGTTGTTCCGTTGTTACATTATTAACCGAGGGTTGTTCCGTTGTTACATTATTAACCGCGGGTTGTTCCGTTGTTATATTATTAACCGAAAGTTGTTCCGTTGTTATATTATTAACCATGGTTGTTCCGTTGTTACATTATTAACCGAGGTTGTTCCGTTGTTACATTATTAACCGAGGGTTGTTCCGTTGTTACATTATTAACCGAGGGTTGTTCCGTTGTTACATTATTAACCGAGGGTTGTTCCGTTGTTACATTATTAACCGAGGGTTGTTCCGTTGTTACATTATTAACCGAGGGTTGTTCCGTTGTTACATTATTAACCGAGGGTTGTTCCGTTGTTACATTATTAACCGAGGGTTGTTCCGTTGTTACATTATTAACCGAGGGTTGTTCCGTTGTTACATTATTAACCGAGGGTTGTTCCGTTGTTACATTATTAACCGCGGGTTGTTCCGTTGTTATATTATTAACCGAAGGTTGTTCCGTTGTTACATTATTAACCGAGGTTGTTCCGTTGTTACATTATTAACCGAGGGTTGTTCCGTTGTTACATTATTAACCGAGGGTTGTTCCGTTGTTATATTATTAACCGAGGGTTGTTCCGTTGTTACATTATTAACCGAGGTTGTTCCGTTGTTACATTATTAACCGAGGGTTGTTCCGTTGTTACATTATTAACCGAGGGTTGTTCCGTTGTTACATTATTAACCGAGGTTGTTCCGTTGTTACATTATTAACCGAGGGTTGTTCCGTTGTTACATTATTAACCGAGGGTTGTTCCGTTGTTACATTATTAACCGCAGGGTTGTTCCGTTGTTATATTATTAACCGAGGGTTGTTCCGTTGTTACATTATTAACCGAGGGTTGTTCCGTTGTTACATTATTAACCGAGGGTTGTTCCGTTGTTACATTATTAACCGCGAGGGTTGTTCCGTTGTTATATTATTAACCGAAAGTTGTTCCGTTGTTACATTATTAACCGAGGGTTGTTCCGTTGTTACATTATTAACCGCGGGTTGTTCCGTTGTTATATTATTAACCGAAAGTTGTTCCGTTGTTATATTATTAACCATGGTTGTTCCGTTGTTACATTATTAACCGAGGTTGTTCCGTTGTTACATTATTAACCGAGGGTTGTTCCGTTGTTACATTATTAACCGCGGGTTGTTCCGTTGTTATATTATTAACCGAAAGTTGTTCCGTTGTTACATTATTAACCGAGGGTTGTTCCGTTGTTACATTATTAACCGCGGGTTGTTCCGTTGTTATATTATTAACCGAAAGTTGTTCCGTTGTTACATTATTAACCGAGCTGTTCCGTTGTTACATAATTAACCGCGAGGGTTGTTCCGTTGTTATATTATTAACCGAGGGTTGTTCCGTTGTTACATTATTAACCGCGGGTTGTTCCGTTGTTATATTATTAACCGAAAGTTGTTCCGTTGTTATATTATTAACCATGGTTGTTCCGTTGTTACATTATTAACCGAGGTTGTTCCGTTGTTACATTATTAACCGAGGGTTGTTCCGTTGTTACATTATTAACCGCGGGTTGTTCCGTTGTTATATTATTAACCGAGGGTTGTTCCGTTGTTACATTATTAACCGAGGTTGTTCCGTTGTTACATTATTAACCGAGGGTTGTTCCGTTGTTACATTATTAACCGAGGGTTGTTCCGTTGTTACATTATTAACCGAGGTTGTTCCGTTGTTACATTATTAACCGAGGGTTGTTCCGTTGTTACATTATTAACCGAGGGTTGTTCCGTTGTTACATAATTAACCGCGAGGGTTGTTCCGTTGTTATATTATTAACCGAGGGTTGTTCCGTTGTTACATTATTAACCGCGGGTTGTTCCGTTGTTATATTATTAACCGAAAGTTGTTCCGTTGTTACATTATTAACCGAGGGTTGTTCCGTTGTTACATTATTAACCGCGGGTTGTTCCGTTGTTATATTATTAACCGAAAGTTGTTCCGTTGTTATATTATTAACCATGGTTGTTCCGTTGTTACATTATTAACCGAGGTTGTTCCGTTGTTACATTATTAACCGAGGGTTGTTCCGTTGTTACATTATTAACCGCGGGTTGTTCCGTTGTTATATTATTAACCGAAAGTTGTTCCGTTGTTACATTATTAACCGAGGGTTGTTCCGTTGTTACATTATTAACCGCGGGTTGTTCCGTTGTTATATTATTAACCGAAAGTTGTTCCGTTGTTACATTATTAACCGAGCTGTTCCGTTTTTACATTATTAACCGAGGTTGTTCCGTTGTTGCATTATTAACCGAGGTTGTTTCGTTGTTACATTATTAACCGAGGGTTGTTCCGTTGTTGCATTATTAACCGAGGTTGTTTCGTTGTTACATTATTAACCGAGGTTGTTCCGTTGTTACATTATTAACCGAGGGTTGTTCCGTTGTTACATTATTAACCGAGGGTTGTTCCGTTGTTACATAATTAACCGCGAGGGTTGTTCCGTTGTTATATTATTAACCGAAAGTTGTTCCGTTGTTACATTATTAACCGAGGTTGTTCCGTTGTTACATTATTAACCGAGGTTGTTCCGTTGATACATTATTAACCGAGGTTGTTCCATTGTTACATTATTAACCGAAGGTTGTTCCGTTGTTATATTATTAACCATGGTTGTTCCGTTGTTACATTATTAACCGAGGGTTGTTCCGTTGTTACATTATTAACCGAGGGTTGTTCCGTTGTTACATTATTAACCGAGGGTTGTTCCGTTGTTATATTATTAACCGAGGTTGTTCCGTTGTTACATTATTAACCGAGGTTGTTCCGTTGATACATTATTAACCGAGGTTGTTCCATTGTTACATTATTAACCGAAGGTTGTTCCGTTGTTATATTATTAACCGAGGGTTGTTCCGTTGTTACATTATTAACCGAGGTTGTTCCGTTGTTACATTATTAACCGAGGGTTGTTCCGTTGTTACATTATTAACCGAGGGTTGTTCCGTTGTTACATTATTAACCGAGGGTTGTTCCGTTGTTATATTATTAACCGAGGTTGTTCCGTTTTTACATTATTAACCGAGGGTTGTTTCGTTGTTACATTATTAACCGAGGTTGTTCAGTTGTTACATTATTAACCGAGGTTGTTCAGTTGTTACATTATTAACCGAGGGTTGTTCCGTTGTTACATTATTAACCGAGGTTGTTCCGTTGATACATTATTAACCGAGGTTGTTCCATTGTTACATTATTAACCGAAGGTTGTTCCGTTGATACATTATTAACCGAGGTTGTTCCATTGTTACATTATTAACCGAAGGTTGTTCCGTTGTTACATTATTAACCGAGGGTTGTTCCGTTGTTACATTATTAACCGAGGTTGTTTCGTTGTTACATTATTAACCGAGGGTTGTTCCGTTGTTACATTTATTAACCGAGGGTTGTTACATTATTAACCGAGGTTTGTTACATTATTAACCGAGGTTGTTCCGTTGTTCCATTATTAACCGAGGTTGTTCCGTTGTTACATTATTAACCGAGGTTGTTCCGTTGTTCCATTATTAACCGAGGGTTGTTCCGTTGTTACATTATTAACCGAGGTTGTTCCGTTGTTCCATTATTAACCGAGGGTTGTTCCGTTGTTCCATTATTAACCGAGGGTTGTTCCGTTGTTACATTATTAACCGAGGTTGTTCCGTTGTTCCATTATTAACCGAGGGTTGTTCCGTTGTTCCATTATTAACCGAGGGTTGTTCCGTTATTAACCGAGGGTTGTTCCGTTGTTCCATTATTAACCGAGGGTTGTTCCGTTGTTACATTATTAACCGAGGTTGTTCCGTTGTTCCATTATTAACCGAGGGTTGTTCCGTTGTTCCATTATTAACCGAGGGTTGTTCCGTTGTTACATTATTAACCGAGGTTGTTCCGTTGTTCCATTATTAACCGAGGGTTGTTCCGTTGTTCCATTATTAACCGAGGGTTGTTCCGTTATTAACCGAGGGTTGTTCCGTTGTTACATTATTAACCGAGGTTGTTCCGTTGTTACATTATTAACAGAGGTTGTTCCGTTGTTACATTATTAACCGAGGTTGTTCCGTTGTTACATTATTAACCGAGGTTGTTCCGTTGTTACATTATTAACCGAGGGTTGTTCCGTTGTTATATTATTAACCAAGGGTTGTTCCGTTGTTACATTATTAACCGAGGTTGTTCCGTTGTTACATTATTAACCGAGGGTTGTTCCGTTGTTACATTATTAACCAAGGGTTGTTCCGTTGTTACATTATTAACCGAGGTTGTTCCGTTGTTACATTATTAACAGAGGTTGTTCCGTTGTTACATTATTAACCGAGGTTGTTCCGTTGTTACATTATTAACCGAGGTTGTTCCGTTGTTACATTATTAACCGAGGGTTGTTCCGTTGTTATATTATTAACCAAGGGTTGTTCCGTTGTTACATTATTAACCGAGGTTGTTCCGTTGTTATATTGTTAACCGAGGGTTGTTCCGTTGTTACATTATTAACCGAGGGTTGTTCCGTTGTTACATTATTAACCGAGGGTTGTTCCGTTGTTACATTATTAACCGAGGTTGTTCCGTTGTTACATTATTAACCGAGGGTTGTTCCGTTGTTACATTATTAGCCGAGGTTGTTCCGTTGTTACATTATTAACAGAGGTTGTTCTGTTGTTACATTATTAACCGAGGGTTGTTCCGTTGTTACATTATTAACCGAGGTTGTTCCGTTGTTACATTATTAACCGAGGGTTGTTCCGTTGTTACATTATTAACCGAGGGTTGTTCCGTTGTTACATTATTAACCGAGGTTGTTCCGTTGTTACATTATTAACCGAGGGTTGTTCCGTTGTTACATTATTAACCGAGGTTGTTCCGTTGATACATTATTAACAGAGGTTGTTCCGTTGTTACATTATTAACCGAGGGTTGTTCCGTTGTTACATTATTAACCGAGGGTTGTTCCGTTGTTACATTATTAACCGAGGTTGTTCCGTTGTTACATTATTAACCGAGGGTTGTTCCGTTGTTACATTATTAACCGAGGGTTGTTCCGTTGTTACATTATTAACCGAGGTTGTTCCGTTGTTCCATTATTAACCGAGGGTTGTTCCGTTGTTACATTATTAACCGAGGTTGTTCCGTTGTTACATTATTAACAGAGGTTGTTCCGTTGTTACATTATTAACCGAGGTTGTTCCGTTGTTACATTATTAACCGAGGTTGTTCCGTTGATACATTATTAACCGAGGTTGTTCCATTGTTACATTATTAACCGAAGGTTGTTCCGTTGATACATTATTAACCGAGGTTGTTCCATTGTTACATTATTAACCGAAGGTTGTTCCGTTGTTACATTATTAACCGAGGGTTGTTCCGTTGTTACATTATTAACCGAGGTTGTTTCGTTGTTACATTATTAACCGAGGGTTGTTCCGTTGTTACATTTATTAACCGAGGGTTGTTACATTATTAACCGAGGTTTGTTACATTATTAACCGAGGTTGTTCCGTTGTTCCATTATTAACCGAGGTTGTTCCGTTGTTACATTATTAACCGAGGTTGTTCCGTTGTTCCATTATTAACCGAGGGTTGTTCCGTTGTTACATTATTAACCGAGGTTGTTCCGTTGTTCCATTATTAACCGAGGGTTGTTCCGTTGTTCCATTATTAACCGAGGGTTGTTCCGTTGTTACATTATTAACCGAGGTTGTTCCGTTGTTCCATTATTAACCGAGGGTTGTTCCGTTGTTCCATTATTAACCGAGGGTTGTTCCGTTATTAACCGAGGGTTGTTCCGTTGTTACATTATTAACCGAGGTTGTTCCGTTGTTACATTATTAACAGAGGTTGTTCCGTTGTTACATTATTAACCGAGGTTGTTCCGTTGTTACATTATTAACCGAGGTTGTTCCGTTGTTACATTATTAACCGAGGGTTGTTCCGTTGTTATATTATTAACCAAGGGTTGTTCCGTTGTTACATTATTAACCGAGGTTGTTCCGTTGTTACATTATTAACCGAGGGTTGTTCCGTTGTTACATTATTAACCAAGGGTTGTTCCGTTGTTACATTATTAACCGAGGTTGTTCCGTTGTTACATTATTAACAGAGGTTGTTCCGTTGTTACATTATTAACCGAGGTTGTTCCGTTGTTACATTATTAACCGAGGTTGTTCCGTTGTTACATTATTAACCGAGGGTTGTTCCGTTGTTATATTATTAACCAAGGGTTGTTCCGTTGTTACATTATTAACCGAGGTTGTTCCGTTGTTATATTGTTAACCGAGGGTTGTTCCGTTGTTACATTATTAACCGAGGGTTGTTCCGTTGTTACATTATTAGCCGAGGTTGTTCCGTTGTTACATTATTAACAGAGGTTGTTCTGTTGTTACATTATTAACCGAGGGTTGTTCCGTTGTTACATTATTAACCGAGGTTGTTCCGTTGTTACATTATTAACCGAGGGTTGTTCCGTTGTTACATTATTAGCCGAGGTTGTTCCGTTGTTACATTATTAACAGAGGTTGTTCTGTTGTTACATTATTAACCGAGGGTTGTTCCGTTGTTACATTATTAACCAAGGGTTGTTCCGTTGTTACATTATTAACCGAGGTTGTTCCGTTGTTATATTGTTAACCGAGGGTTGTTCCGTTGTTACATTATTAACCGAGGGTTGTTCCGTTGTTACATTATTAACCGAGGGTTGTTCCGTTGTTACATTATTAACCGAGGTTGTTCCGTTGTTACATTATTAACCGAGGTTGTTCCGTTGTTCCATTATTAACCGAGGGTTGTTCCGTTGTTACATTATTAGCCGAGGTTGTTCCGTTGTTACATTATTAACAGAGGTTGTTCTGTTGTTACATTATTAACCGAGGGTTGTTCCGTTGTTACATTATTAACCGAGGTTGTTCCGTTGTTACATTATTAACCGAGGGTTGTTCCGTTGTTACATTATTAACCGAGGGTTGTTCCGTTGTTACATTATTAACCGAGGTTGTTCCGTTGTTACATTATTAACCGAGGGTTGTTCCGTTGTTACATTATTAACCGAGGTTGTTCCGTTGTTACATTATTAACAGAGGTTGTTCCGTTGTTACATTATTAACCGAGGGTTGTTCCGTTGTTACATTATTAACCGAGGGTTGTTCCGTTGTTACATTATTAACCGAGGTTGTTCCGTTGTTACATTATTAACCGAGGGTTGTTCCGTTGTTACATTATTAACCGAGGGTTGTTCCGTTGTTACATTATTAACCGAGGTTGTTCCGTTGTTCCATTATTAACCGAGGGTTGTTCCGTTGTTACATTATTAACCGAGGTTGTTCCGTTGTTACATTATTAACAGAGGTTGTTCCGTTGTTACATTATTAACCGAGGTTGTTCCGTTGTTACATTATTAACCGAGGTTGTTCCGTTGTTACATTATTAACCGAGGTTGTTCCGTTGTTATATTGTTAACCGAGGGTTGTTCCGTTGTTACATTATTAACCGAGGGTTGTTCCGTTGTTACATTATTAACCGAGGGTTGTTCCGTTGTTACATTATTAACCGAGGTTGTTCCGTTGTTACATTATTAACCGAGGGTTGTTCCGTTGTTACATTATTAACCGAGGTTGTTCCGTTGTTACATTATTAACAGAGGTTGTTCCGTTGTTACATTATTAACCGAGGGTTGTTCCGTTGTTACATTATTAACCGAGGGTTGTTCCGTTGTTACATTATTAACCGAGGTTGTTCCGTTGTTACATTATTAACCGAGGGTTGTTCCGTTGTTACATTATTAACCGAGGTTGATCCGTTGTTACATTATTAACCGAGGTTGTTCCGTTGTTACATTATTAACCGAGGGTTGTTCCGTTGTTACATTATTAACCGAGGGTTGTTCCGTTGTTACATTATTAACCGAGGTTGTTCCGTTGTTACATTATTAACCGTGGTTGTTCCGTTGTTATATTGTTAACCGAGGGTTATTCCATTATTAATCGAGGTTGTTCCGTTGTTACATTATTAACCGAGGGTTGTTCCGTTGTTACATTATTAACCGAGGGTTGTTCCGTTGTTATATTATTAACCGGGGGTTGTTCCGTAGTTACATTATTAACCGAGGTTGTTCCGTTGTTACATTATTAACCGAGGGTTGTTCCGTTGTTACATTATTAACCGTGGTTGTTCCGTTGTTATATTGTTAACCGAGGGTTGTTCCATTATTAATCGAGGTTGTTCCGTTGTTACATTATTAACCGAGGGTTGTTCCGTTGTTACATTATTAACCGAGGGTTGTTCCGTTGTTATATTATTAACCGGGGGTTGTTCCATTGTTACATTATTAACCGAGGGTTGTTCCATTATTAATCGAGGTTGTTACATTATTAACCGAGGTCGTTCCGTTGTTACATTATTAACCGAGGTTGTTCCGTTGTTACATTATTAACCGTGGTTGTTCCGTTGTTATATTATTAACCGGGGGTTGTTCCATTGTTACATTATTAACCGAGGGTTGTTCCATTATTAATCGAGGTTGTTACATTATTAACCGAGGTCGTTCCGTTGTTACATTATTAACCGAGGTTGTTCCGTTGTTACATTATTAACCGAGGGTTGTTCCGTTGTTACATTATTAACCGAGGGTTGTTCCGTTGTTACATTATTAACCGAGGGTTGTTCCGTTGTTACATTATTAACCGAGGGTTGTTCCATTATTAATCGAGGTTGTTACATTATTAACCGAGGTCGTTCCGTTGTTACATTATTAACCGAGGTTGTTCCGTTGTTACATTATTAACCGAGGGTTGTTCCGTTGTTACATTATTAACCGAGGGTTGTTCCGTTGTTACATTATTAACCGAGGGTTGTTCCGTTGTTACATTATTAACCGAGGGTTGTTCCGTTGTTACATTATTAACCGAGGTTGTTCCGTTGTTACATTATTAACCGAGGGTTGTTCCGTTGTTACATTATTAACCGAGGTTGTTCCGTTGTTACATTATTAACAGAGGTTGTTCCGTTGTTACATTATTAACCGAGGTTGTTCCGTTGTTACATTATTAACCGAGGGTTGTTCCGTTGTTATATTATTAACCAAGGGTTGTTCCGTTGTTACATTATTAACCGAGGGTTGTTCCGTTGTTATATTATTAACCAAGGGTTGTTCCGTTGTTACATTATTAACCGTGGTTGTTCCGTTGTTATATTGTTAACCGAGGGTTGTTCCGTTGTTCCATTATTAACCAAGGGTTGTTCCGTTGTTACATTATTAACCGAGGTTGTTCCGTTGTTACATTATTAACCGAGGTTGTTCCGTTGTTATATTGTTAACCGAGGGTTGTTCCGTTGTTATATTATTAACCAAGGGTTGTTCCGTTGTTACATTATTAACCGTGGTTGTTCCGTTGTTATATTGTTAACCGAGGGTTGTTCCGTTGTTCCATTATTAACCGAGGTTGTTCCGTTGTTACATTATTAACCGAGGGTTGTTCCGTTGTTACATTATTAACCGAGGCGTGTTCCGTTGTTACATTATTAACCGAGGTTGTTCCGTTGTTATATTGTTAACCGAGGGTTGTTCCGTTGTTACATTATTAACCGTGGTTGTTCCGTTGTTATATTATTAACCGATGCGTGTTCCGTTGTTACATTATTAACCGAGGTTGTTCCGTTGTTATATTGTTAACCGAGGGTTGTTCCGTTGTTATATTATTAACCGAGGGTTGTTCCGTTGTTCCATTATTAACCGAGGGTTGTTCCGTTGTTACATTATTAACCGAGGGTTGTTCCGTTGTTATATTATTAACCGAGGTCGTTCCGTTGTTACATTATTAACCGAGGTTGTTCCGTTGTTACATTACTAACCGAGGGTTGTTCCGTTGTTATATTATTAACCATGGTTGTTCCGTTGTTACATTATTAACCGAGGTCGTTCCGTTGTTACATTATTAACCGTGGTTGTTCCATTGTTACATTATTAACCGTGGTTGTACCGTTGTTACAATATTAACCGAGGTCGTTCCGTTGTTACATTATTAACCCTGGTTGTTCCGTTGTTACATTATTAACCGTGGTTGTACCGTTGTTACAATATTAACCTAGGTCGTTCCGTTGTTACATTATTAACCCTGGTTGTTCCGTTGTTACATTATTAACCGTGGTTGTACCGTTGTTACATTATTAACCGAGGTCGTTCCGTTGTTACATTATTAACCGTGGTTGTTCCTTTGTTACATTATTAACCGAGGTTGTTCCGTTGTTCCATTGTTACATTATTAACCGAAGTTGTTCCGTTGTTACATTATAAACCGGGGTTGTTCCATTGTTACATTATTAACCGAGGGTTGTTCCATTATTAATCGATGTTGTTCCATTATAAAACGAGGTTGTTCCGTTGTTACATTATTAACCGAGGTTGTTCCGTTGTTACATTATTAACCGAGGTTGTTCCGTTGTTACATTATAAACCGGGGTTGTTCCATTGTTACATTATTAACCAAGGTTGTTCCATTATTAATCGATGTTGTTCCATTATAAACCGAGGTTGTTCCGTTGTTACATTATTAACCGAGGTTGTTCCGTTGTTACAATATTAACCGAGGTTGTTCTGTTGTTACATTATTAACCGAGGTCGTTCCGTTGTTACATTATTAACCGTGTGTTGTTCCATTATTAACTGAGGGTTGTTCCGTTGTTACATCATTAACCGTGTGTTGTTCCATTATTAACCGAGGTTGATCCGTTGTTACATTATTAACCGATGGTTGTTCCGTTGTTATTTTATTAACTGAGGTTGTTCCGTTGTTACATTATTAACCAAGGTTGTTCCGTTGTTATATTATTAACCGAGGTTGTTCCGTTATTCCATTATTAACTGAGGTTGTTCCGTTGTTATATTATTAACCGAGGTTGTTCCGTTGTTATATTATTAACCGAGGTTGTTCCGTTATTCCATTATTAACTGAGGTTGTTCCGTTGTTACATTATTAACCGAGGGTTGTTCCGTTGTTACATTATTAACCGTGGTTGTTCCTTTGTTACATTATTAACCGAGGGTTGTTCCATTATTAACCGAGGGTTGTTCCGTTGTTATATTATTAACCGAGAGTTGTTCCGTTGTTACATTATTAACTGAGGTTGTTCCGTTGTTACATTCTTAACCGAGGGTTGTTCCGTTGTTATATTATTAACCGAGGGTTGTTCCGTTGTTACATTATTAACCGAGGGTTGTTCCGTTGTTATATTATTAACCGAAAGTTGTTCCATTGTTACATTATTAACCGCGGGTTGTTCCGTTGTTATATTATTAACTGAGGTTGTTCCGTTGTTACAATATTAACCGAGGTCGTTCCGTTGTTACAATATTAACCGTGGTTGTACCGTTGTTACATTATAAACCGTGGTTGTTCCGTTGTTCCATTATTAACCGAGGTTGTTCCGTTTTTACATTATTAACCGAGGGTTGTTCCGTTGTTACATTATTAACCGAGGTCGTTCCGTTGTTACATTATTAACCGTGGTTGTTCCGTTGTTACATTATTAACCGAGGGTTGTTCCGTTGTTACATTATTAACCGAGGGTTGTTCCGTTGTTACATTATTAACCGAGGGTTGTTCCGTTGTTATATTATTAACCGAGGTTGTTCCGTTGTTACATTATTAACCGAGGGTTGTTCCGTTGTTACATTATTAACCGAGGGTTGTTCCGTTGTTACATTATTAACCGTGGTTGTTCTGTTGTTATATTATTAACCGAGAGTTGTTCCGTTGTTACATTATTAACTGAGGTTGTTCCGTTGTTACATTCTTAACCGAGGGTTGTTCCGTTGTTATATTATTAACCGAGGGTTGTTCCGTTGTTACATTATTAACCGAGGGTTGTTCCGTTGTTACATTATTAACCGAGGGTTGTTCCGTTGTTATATTAATAACCGAAAGTTGTTCCATTGTTACATTATTAACCGAGGGTTGTTCCGTTGTTATATTATTAACTGAGGTTGTTCCGTTGTTACAATATTAACCGAGGTCGTTCCGTTGTTACAATATTAACCGTGGTTGTACCGTTGTTACATTATAAACCGTGGTTGTTCCGTTGTTCCATTATTAACCGAGGTTGTTCCGTTTTTACATTATTAACCGAGGGTTGTTCCGTTGTTACATTATTAACCGAGGTCGTTCCGTTGTTACATTATTAACCGTGGTTGTTCCGTTGTTACATTATTAACCGAGGGTTGTTCCGTTGTTACATTATTAACCGAGGGTTGTTCCGTTGTTACATTATTAACCGAGGGTTGTTCCGTTGTTATATTATTAACCGATGTTGTTCCTTTGTTACATTATTAACCGAGGGTTGTTCCGTTGTTACATTATTAACCGAGGGTTGTTCCGTTGTTACATTATTAACCGTGGTTGTTCTGTTGTTATATTATTAACCGAGAGTTGTTCCGTTGTTACATTATTAACCAAGGGTTGTTCCGTTGTTACATTATTAACCGAGGGTTGTTCCGTTGTTACATTATTAACCGAGGGTTGCTCCGTTGTTATATTATTAACCGAGGTTGTTCCGTTGTTACATTATTAACCGAGGGTTGTTCCGTTGTTACATTATTAACCGAGGGTTGTTCCGTTGTTACATTATTAACCGTGGTTGTTCTGTTGTTATATTATTAACCGAGAGTTGTTCCGTTGTTACATTATTAACTGAGGTTGTTCCGTTGTTACATTCTTAACCGAGGGTTGTTCCGTTGTTATATTATTAACCGAGGGTTGTTCCGTTGTTACATTATTAACCGAGGGTTGTTCCGTTGTTACATTATTAACCGAGGGTTGTTCCGTTGTTATATTATTAACCGAAAGTTGTTCCATTGTTACATTATTAACCGAGGGTTGTTCCGTTGTTATATTATTAACTGAGGTTGTTCCGTTGTTACAATATTAACCGAGGTCGTTCCGTTGTTACAATATTAACCGTGGTTGTACCGTTGTTACATTATAAACCGTGGTTGTTCCGTTGTTCCATTATTAACCGAGGTTGTTCCGTTTTTACATTATTAACCGAGGGTTGTTCCGTTGTTACATTATTAACCGAGGTCGTTCCGTTGTTACATTATTAACCGTGGTTGTTCCGTTGTTACATTATTAACCGAGGGTTGTTCCGTTGTTACATTATTAACCGAGGGTTGTTCCGTTGTTACATTATTAACCGAGGGTTGTTCCGTTGTTATATTATTAACCGAGGTTGTTCCTTTGTTACATTATTAACCGAGGGTTGTTCCGTTGTTACATTATTAACCGAGGTTGTTCCGTTGTTCCATTGTTACATTATTAACCGAGGTTGTTCCGTTGTTACATTATAAACCGGGGTTGTTCCATTGTTACATGATTAACCGAGGGTTGTTCCATTATTAATCGATGTTGTTCCATTATAAAACGAGGTTGTTCCGTTGTTACATTATTAACCGAGGTTGTTCCGTTGTTACATTATTAACCGAGGTTGTTCCGTTGTTACATTATAAACCGGGGTTGTTCCATTGTTACATTATTAACCGAGGGTTGTTCCATTATTAATCGATGTTGTTCCATTATAAACCGAGGTTGTTCCGTTGTTACATTATTAACCGAGGTTGTTCCGTTGTTACAATATTAACCGAGGTTGTTCTGTTGTTACATTATTAACCGAGGTCGTTCCGTTGTTACATTATTAACCGTGTGTTGTTCCATTATTAACTGAGGGTTGTTCCGTTGTTACATCATTAACCGTGTGTTGTTCCATTATTAACCGAGGTTGTTTCGTTGTTACATTATTAACCGAGGTTGATCCGTTGTTACATTATTAACCGATGGTTGTTCCGTTGTTATATTATTAACTGAGGTTGTTCCGTTGTTACATTATTAACCAAGGTTGTTCCGTTGTTATATTATTAACCGAGGTTGTTCCGTTATTCCATTATTAACTGAGGTTGTTCCGTTGTTATATTATTAACCGAGGTTGTTCCGTTGTTATATTATTAACCGAGGTTGTTCCGTTATTCCATTATTAACTGAGGTTGTTCCGTTGTTACATTATTAACCGAGGGTTGTTCCGTTGTTACATTATTAACCGTGGTTGTTCCTTTGTTACATTATTAACCGAGGGTTGTTGCATTATTAACCGAGGGTTGTTCCGTTGTTATATTATTAACCGAGAGTTGTTCCGTTGTTGCATTATTAACTGAGGTTGTTCCGTTGTTACATTCTTAACCGAGGGTTGTTCCGTTGTTATATTATTAACCAAGGGTTGTTCCATTGTTACATTATTAACCGCGGGTTGTTCCGTTGTTATATTATTAACTGAGGTTGTTCCGTTGTTACAATATTAACCGAGGTCGTTCCGTTGTTACAATATTAACCGTGGTTGTACCGTTGTTACATTATAAACCGTGGTTGTTCCGTTGTTCCATTATTAACCGAGGTTGTTCCGTTTTTACATTATTAACCGAGGGTTGTTCCGTTGTTACATTATTAACCGAGGTCGTTCCGTTGTTACATTATTAACCGTGGTTGTTCCGTTGTTACATTATTAACCGAGGGTTGTTCCGTTGTTACATTATTAACCGAGGGTTGTTCCGTTGTTACATTATTAACCGAGGGTTGTTCCGTTGTTATATTATTAACCGAGGTTGTTCCGTTGTTACATTATTAACCGAGGGTTGTTCCGTTGTTACATTATTAACCGAGGGTTGTTCCGTTGTTACATTATTAACCGTGGTTGTTCTGTTGTTATATTATTAACCGAGAGTTGTTCCGTTGTTACATTATTAACTGAGGTTGTTCCGTTGTTACATTCTTAACCGAGGGTTGTTCCGTTGTTATATTATTAACCGAGGGTTGTTCCGTTGTTACATTATTAACCGAGGGTTGTTCCGTTGTTACATTATTAACCGAGGGTTGTTCCGTTGTTATATTATTAACCGAAAGTTGTTCCATTGTTACATTATTAACCGAGGGTTGTTCCGTTGTTATATTATTAACTGAGGTTGTTCCGTTTTTACAATATTAACCGAGGTCGTTCCGTTGTTACAATATTAACCGTGGTTGTACCGTTGTTACATTATAAACCGTGGTTGTTCCGTTGTTCCATTATTAACCGAGGTTGTTCCGTTTTTACATTATTAACCGAGGGTTGTTCCGTTGTTACATTATTAACCGAGGTCGTTCCGTTGTTACATTATTAACCGTGGTTGTTCCGTTGTTACATTATTAACCGAGGGTTGTTCCGTTGTTACATTATTAACCGAGGGTTGTTCCGTTGTTACATTATTAACCGAGGGTTGTTCCGTTGTTATATTATAACCGAGGTTGTTCCTTTGTTACATTATTAACCGAGGGTTGTTCCGTTGTTACATTATTAACCGAGGGTTGTTCCGTGGTTACATTATTAACCGTGGTTGTTCTGTTGTTATATTATTAACCGAGAGTTGTTCCGTTGTTACATTATTAACCAAGGGTTGTTCCGTTGTTACATTATTAACCGAGGGTTGTTCCGTTGTTACATTATTAACCGAGGGTTGTTCCGTTGTTATATTATTAACCGAGGTTGTTCCGTTGTTACATTATTAACCGAGGGTTGTTCCGTTGTTACATTATTAACCGAGGGTTGTTCCGTTGTTACATTATTAACCGTGGTTGTACCGTTGTTACATTATAAACCGTGGTTGTTCCGTTGTTCCATTATTAACCGAGGTTGTTCCGTTTTTACATTATTAACCGAGGGTTGTTCCGTTGTTACATTATTAACCGAGGTCGTTCCGTTGTTACATTATTAACCGTGGTTGTTCCGTTGTTACATTATTAACCGAGGGTTGTTCCGTTGTTACATTATTAACCGAGGGTTGTTCCGTTGTTACATTATTAACCGAGGGTTGTTCCGTTGTTATATTATTAACCGAGGTTGTTCCGTTGTTACATTATTAACCGAGGGTTGTTCCGTTGTTACATTATTAACCGAGGGTTGTTCCGTTGTTACATTATTAACCGTGGTTGTTCTGTTGTTATATTATTAACCGAGAGTTGTTCCGTTGTTACATTATTAACTGAGGTTGTTCCGTTGTTACATTCTTAACCGAGGGTTGTTCCGTTGTTATATTATTAACCGAGGGTTGTTCCGTTGTTACATTATTAACCGAGGGTTGTTCCGTTGTTACATTATTAACCGAGGGTTGTTCCGTTGTTATATTATTAACCGAAAGTTGTTCCATTGTTACATTATTAACCGAGGGTTGTTCCGTTGTTATATTATTAACTGAGGTTGTTCCGTTGTTACAATATTAACCGAGGTCGTTCCGTTGTTACAATATTAACCGTGGTTGTACCGTTGTTACATTATAAACCGTGGTTGTTCCGTTGTTCCATTATTAGCCGAGGTTGTTCCGTTTTTACATTATTAACCGAGGGTTGTTCCGTTGTTACATTATTAACCGAGGTCGTTCCGTTGTTACATTATTAAACGTGGTTGTTCCGTTGTTACATTATTAACCGAGGGTTGTTCCGTTGTTACATTATTAACCGAGGGTTGTTCCGTTGTTACATTATTAACCGAGGGTTGTTCCGTTGTTATATTATAACCGAGGTTGTTCCTTTGTTACATTATTAACCGAGGGTTGTTCCGTTGTTACATTATTAACCGAGGGTTGTTCCGTTGTTACATTATTAACCGTGGTTGTTCTGTTGTTATATTATTAACCGAGAGTTGTTCCGTTGTTACATTATTAACCAAGGGTTGTTCCGTTGTTACATTATTAACCGAGGGTTGTTCCGTTGTTACATTATTAACCGAGGGTTGTTCCGTTGTTATATTATTAACCGAGGTTGTTCCGTTGTTACATTATTAACCGAGGGTTGTTCCGTTGTTACATTATTAACCGAGGGTTGTTCCGTTGTTACATTATTAACCGTGGTTGTTCTGTTGTTATATTATTAACCGAGAGTTGTTCCGTTGTTACATTATTAACTGAGGTTGTTCCGTTGTTACATTCTTAACCGAGGGTTGTTCCGTTGTTACATAATTAACCGCGAGGGTTGTTCCGTTGTTACATTATTAACCGAGGTTGTTTCGTTGTTATATTATTAACCGAGGGTTGTTCCGTTGTTACATTATTAACCGAGGGTTGTTCCGTTGTTACATTATTAACCGAGGGTTGTTCCGTTGTTACATTATTAACCGAGGGTTGTTCCGTTGTTACATTATTAACCGAGGGTTGTTCCGTTGTTATATTATTAACCGAGGTTGTTCCGTTGTTACATTATTAACCGAGGGTTGTTCCGTTGTTACATTATTAACCGAGGGTTGTTCCGTTGTTACATTATTAACCGTGGTTGTTCTGTTGTTATATTATTAACCGAGAGTTGTTCCGTTGTTACATTATTAACTGAGGTTGTTCCGTTGTTACATTCTTAACCGAGGGTTGTTCCGTTGTTATATTATTAACCGAGGGTTGTTCCGTTGTTACATTATTAACCGAGGGTTGTTCCGTTGTTACATTATTAACCGAGGGTTATTCCGTTGTTATATTAATAACCGAAAGTTGTTCCATTGTTACATTATTAACCGAGGGTTGTTCCGTTGTTATATTATTAACTGAGGTTGTTCCGTTGTTACAATATTAACCGAGGTCGTTCCGTTGTTACAATATTAACCGTGGTTGTACCGTTGTTACATTATAAACCGTGGTTGTTCCGTTGTTCCATTATTAACCGAGGTTGTTCCGTTTTTACATTATTAACCGAGGGTTGTTCCGTTGTTACATTATTAACCGAGGTCGTTCCGTTGTTACATTATTAACCGTGGTTGTTCCGTTGTTACATTATTAACCGAGGGTTGTTCCGTTGTTACATTATTAACCGAGGGTTGTTCCGTTGTTACATTATTAACCGAGGGTTGTTCCGTTGTTATATTATTAACCGATGTTGTTCCTTTGTTACATTATTAACCGAGGGTTGTTCCGTTGTTACATTATTAACCGTGGTTGTTCTGTTGTTATATTATTAACCGAGAGTTGTTCCGTTGTTACATTATTAACCGAGGGTTGTTCCGTTGTTATATTATAACCGAGGTTGTTCCTTTGTTACATTATTAACCGAGGGTTGTTCCGTTGTTACATTATTAACCGAGGGTTGTTCCGTGGTTACATTATTAACCGTGGTTGTTCTGTTGTTATATTATTAACCGAGAGTTGTTCCGTTGTTACATTATTAACCAAGGGTTGTTCCGTTGTTACATTATTAACCGAGGGTTGTTCCGTTGTTACATTATTAACCGAGGGTTGTTCCGTTGTTATATTATTAACCGAGGTTGTTCCGTTGTTACATTATTAACCGAGGGTTGTTCCGTTGTTACATTATTAACCGAGGGTTGTTCCGTTGTTACATTATTAACCGTGGTTGTACCGTTGTTACATTATAAACCGTGGTTGTTCCGTTGTTCCATTATTAACCGAGGTTGTTCCGTTTTTACATTATTAACCGAGGGTTGTTCCGTTGTTACATTATTAACCGAGGTCGTTCCGTTGTTACATTATTAACCGTGGTTGTTCCGTTGTTACATTATTAACCGAGGGTTGTTCCGTTGTTACATTATTAACCGAGGGTTGTTCCGTTGTTACATTATTAACCGAGGGTTGTTCCGTTGTTATATTATTAACCGAGGTTGTTCCGTTGTTACATTATTAACCGAGGGTTGTTCCGTTGTTACATTATTAACCGAGGGTTGTTCCGTTGTTACATTATTAACCGTGGTTGTTCTGTTGTTATATTATTAACCGAGAGTTGTTCCGTTGTTACATTATTAACTGAGGTTGTTCCGTTGTTACATTCTTAACCGAGGGTTGTTCCGTTGTTATATTATTAACCGAGGGTTGTTCCGTTGTTACATTATTAACCGAGGGTTGTTCCGTTGTTACATTATTAACCGAGGGTTGTTCCGTTGTTATATTATTAACCGAAAGTTGTTCCATTGTTACATTATTAACCGAGGGTTGTTCCGTTGTTATATTATTAACTGAGGTTGTTCCGTTGTTACAATATTAACCGAGGTCGTTCCGTTGTTACAATATTAACCGTGGTTGTACCGTTGTTACATTATAAACCGTGGTTGTTCCGTTGTTCCATTATTAGCCGAGGTTGTTCCGTTTTTACATTATTAACCGAGGGTTGTTCCGTTGTTACATTATTAACCGAGGTCGTTCCGTTGTTACATTATTAAACGTGGTTGTTCCGTTGTTACATTATTAACCGAGGGTTGTTCCGTTGTTACATTATTAACCGAGGGTTGTTCCGTTGTTACATTATTAACCGAGGGTTGTTCCGTTGTTATATTATAACCGAGGTTGTTCCTTTGTTACATTATTAACCGAGGGTTGTTCCGTTGTTACATTATTAACCGAGGGTTGTTCCGTTGTTACATTATTAACCGTGGTTGTTCTGTTGTTATATTATTAACCGAGAGTTGTTCCGTTGTTACATTATTAACCAAGGGTTGTTCCGTTGTTACATTATTAACCGAGGGTTGTTCCGTTGTTACATTATTAACCGAGGGTTGTTCCGTTGTTATATTATTAACCGAGGTTGTTCCGTTGTTACATTATTAACCGAGGGTTGTTCCGTTGTTACATTATTAACCGAGGGTTGTTCCGTTGTTACATTATTAACCGTGGTTGTTCTGTTGTTATATTATTAACCGAGAGTTGTTCCGTTGTTACATTATTAACTGAGGTTGTTCCGTTGTTACATTCTTAACCGAGGGTTGTTCCGTTGTTACATAATTAACCGCGAGGGTTGTTCCGTTGTTACATTATTAACCGAGGTTGTTCCGTTGTTATATTATTAACCGAGGGTTGTTCCGTTGTTACATTATTAACCGAGGGTTGTTCCGTTGTTACATTATTAACCGAGGGTTGTTCCGTTGTTACATTATTAACCGAGGGTTGTTCCGTTGTTACATTATTAACCG
This sequence comes from Nemertoderma westbladi, assembly GCA_032718475.1. Lineage (NCBI taxonomy): Eukaryota > Metazoa > Xenacoelomorpha > Nemertodermatida > Nemertodermatidae > Nemertoderma > Nemertoderma westbladi. Next base: position 52,825 of record JAUCBJ010004402.1, on the reverse strand, counting down.
AGGGTTGTTCCGTTGTTATATTATTAACCGAGGTTGTTCCGTTGTTACATTATTAACCGAGGGTTGTTCCGTTGTTACATTATTAACCGAGGGTTGTTCCGTTGTTACATTATTAACCGTGGTTGTTCTGTTGTTATATTATTAACCGAGAGTTGTTCCGTTGTTACATTATTAACTGAGGTTGTTCCGTTGTTACATTCTTAACCGAGGGTTGTTCCGTTGTTATATTATTAACCGAGGGTTGTTCCGTTGTTACATTATTAACCGAGGGTTGTTCCGTTGTTACATTATTAACCGAGGGTTATTCCGTTGTTATATTAATAACCGAAAGTTGTTCCATTGTTACATTATTAACCGAGGGTTGTTCCGTTGTTATATTATTAACTGAGGTTGTTCCGTTGTTACAATATTAACCGAGGTCGTTCCGTTGTTACAATATTAACCGTGGTTGTACCGTTGTTACATTATAAACCGTGGTTGTTCCGTTGTTCCATTATTAACCGAGGTTGTTCCGTTTTTACATTATTAACCGAGGGTTGTTCCGTTGTTACATTATTAACCGAGGTCGTTCCGTTGTTACATTATTAACCGTGGTTGTTCCGTTGTTACATTATTAACCGAGGGTTGTTCCGTTGTTACATTATTAACCGAGGGTTGTTCCGTTGTTACATTATTAACCGAGGGTTGTTCCGTTGTTATATTATTAACCGATGTTGTTCCTTTGTTACATTATTAACCGAGGGTTGTTCCGTTGTTACATTATTAACCGTGGTTGTTCTGTTGTTATATTATTAACCGAGAGTTGTTCCGTTGTTACATTATTAACCAAGGGTTGTTCCGTTGTTACATTATTAACCGAGGGTTGTTCCGTTGTTACATTATTAACCGAGGGTTGTTCCGTTGTTATATTATTAACCGAGGTTGTTCCGTTGTTACATTATTAACCGAGGGTTGTTCCGTTGTTACATTATTAACCGAGGGTTGTTCCGTTGTTACATTATTAACCGTGGTTGTTCTGTTGTTATATTATTAACCGAGAGTTGTTCCGTTGTTACATTATTAACTGAGGTTGTTCCGTTGTTACATTCTTAACCGAGGGTTGTTCCGTTGTTATATTATTAACCGAGGGTTGTTCCGTTGTTACATTATTAACCGAGGGTTGTTCCGTTGTTACATTATTAACCGAGGGTTGTTCCGTTGTTATATTATTAACCGAAAGTTGTTCCATTGTTACATTATTAACCGAGGGTTGTTCCGTTGTTATATTATTAACTGAGGTTGTTCCGTTGTTACAATATTAACCGAGGTCGTTCCGGTGTTACAATATTAACCGTGGTTGTACCGTTGTTACATTATAAACCGTGGTTGTTCCGTTGTTCCATTATTAACCGAGGTTGTTCCGTTTTTACATTATTAACCGAGGGTTGTTCCGTTGTTACATGATTAACCGAGGTCGTTCCGTTGTTACATTATTAACCGTGGTTGTTCCGTTGTTACATTATTAACCGAGGGTTGTTCCGTTGTTACATTATTAACCGAGGGTTGTTCCGTTGTTACATTATTAACCGAGGGTTGTTCCGTTGTTATATTATTAACCGAGGTTGTTCCTTTGTTACATTATTAACCGAGGGTTGTTCCGTTGTTACATTATTAACCGAGGTTGTTCCGTTGTTCCATTGTTACATTATTAACCGAGGTTGTTCCGTTGTTACATTATAAACCGGGGTTGTTCCATTGTTACATGATTAACCGAGGGTTGTTCCATTATTAATCGATGTTGTTCCATTATAAAACGAGGTTGTTCCGTTGTTACATTATTAACCGAGGTTGTTCCGTTGTTACATTATTAACCGAGGTTGTTCCGTTGTTACATTATAAACCGGGGTTGTTCCATTGTTACATTATTAACCGAGGGTTGTTCCATTATTAATCGATGTTGTTCCATTATAAACCGAGGTTGTTCCGTTGTTACATTATTAACCGAGGTTGTTCCGTTGTTACAATATTAACCGAGGTTGTTCTGTTGTTACATTATTAACCGAGGTCGTTCCGTTGTTACATTATTAACCGTGTGTTGTTCCATTATTAACTGAGGGTTGTTCCGTTGTTACATCATTAACCGTGTGTTGTTCCATTATTAACCGAGGTTGTTTCGTTGTTACATTATTAACCGAGGTTAATCCGTTGTTACATTATTAACCGATGGTTGTTCCGTTGTTATATTATTAACTGAGGTTGTTCCGTTGTTACATTATTAACCAAGGTTGTTCCGTTGTTATATTATTAACCGAGGTTGTTCCGTTATTCCATTATTAACTGAGGTTGTTCCGTTGTTATATTATTAACCGAGGTTGTTCCGTTGTTATATTATTAACCGAGGTTGTTCCGTTATTCCATTATTAACTGAGGTTGTTCCGTTGTTACATTATTAACCGAGGGTTGTTCCGTTGTTACATTATTAACCGTGGTTGTTCCTTTGTTACATTATTAACCGAGGGTTGTTCCATTATTAACCGAGGGTTGTTCCGTTGTTATATTATTAACCGAGAGTTGTTCCGTTGTTGCATTATTAACTGAGGTTGTTCCGTTGTTACATTCTTAACCGAGGGTTGTTCCGTTGTTATATTATTAACCGAGGGTTGTTCCGTTGTTACATTATTAACCGAGGGTTGTTCCGTTGTTATATTATTAACCGAAAGTTGTTCCATTGTTACATTATTAACCGCGGGTTGTTCCGTTGTTATATTATTAACTGAGGTTGTTCCGTTGTTACAATATTAACCGAGGTCGTTCCGTTGTTACAATATTAACCGTGGTTGTACCGTTGTTACATTATAAACCGTGGTTGTTCCGTTGTTCCATTATTAACCGAGGTTGTTCCGTTTTTACATTATTAACCGAGGGTTGTTCCGTTGTTACATTATTAACCGAGGTCGTTCCGTTGTTACATTATTAACCGTGGTTGTTCCGTTGTTACATTATTAACCGAGGGTTGTTCCGTTGTTACATTATTAACCGAGGGTTGTTCCGTTGTTACATTATTAACCGAGGGTTGTTCCGTTGTTATATTATTAACCGAGGTTGTTCCGTTGTTACATTATTAACCGAGGGTTGTTCCGTTGTTACATTATTAACCGAGGGTTGTTCCGTTGTTACATTATTAACCGTGGTTGTTCTGTTGTTATATTATTAACCGAGAGTTGTTCCGTTGTTACATTATTAACTGAGGTTGTTCCGTTGTTACATTCTTAACAGAGGGTTGTTCCGTTGTTATATTATTAACCGAGGGTTGTTCCGTTGTTACATTATTAACCGAGGGTTGTTCCGTTGTTACATTATTAACCGAGGGTTGTTCCGTTGTTATATTATTAACCGAAAGTTGTTCCATTGTTACATTATTAACCGAGGGTTGTTCCGTTGTTATATTATTAACTGAGGTTGTTCCGTTGTTACAATATTAACCGAGGTCGTTCCGTTGTTACAATATTAACCGTGGTTGTACCGTTGTTACATTATAAACCGTGGTTGTTCCGTTGTTCCATTATTAACCGAGGTTGTTCCGTTTTTACATTATTAACCGAGGGTTGTTCCGTTGTTACATGATTAACCGAGGTCGTTCCGTTGTTACATTATTAACCGTGGTTGTTCCGTTGTTACATTATTAACCGAGGGTTGTTCCGTTGTTACATTATTAACCGAGGGTTGTTCCGTTGTTACATTATTAACCGAGGGTTGTTCCGTTGTTATATTATTAACCGAGGTTGTTCCTTTGTTACATTATTAACCGAGGGTTGTTCCGTTGTTACATTATTAACCGAGGTTGTTCCGTTGTTCCATTGTTACATTATTAACCGAGGTTGTTCCGTTGTTACATTATAAACCGGGGTTGTTCCATTGTTACATGATTAACCGAGGGTTGTTCCATTATTAATCGATGTTGTTCCATTATAAAACGAGGTTGTTCCGTTGTTACATTATTAACCGAGGTTGTTCCGTTGTTACATTATTAACCGAGGTTGTTCCGTTGTTACATTATAAACCGGGGTTGTTCCATTGTTACATTATTAACCGAGGGTTGTTCCATTATTAATCGATGTTGTTCCATTATAAACCGAGGTTGTTCCGTTGTTACATTATTAACCGAGGTTGTTCCGTTGTTACAATATTAACCGAGGTTGTTCTGTTGTTACATTATTAACCGAGGTCGTTCCGTTGTTACATTATTAACCGTGTGTTGTTCCATTATTAACTGAGGGTTGTTCCGTTGTTACATCATTAACCGTGTGTTGTTCCATTATTAACCGAGGTTGTTTCGTTGTTACATTATTAACCGAGGTTAATCCGTTGTTACATTATTAACCGATGGTTGTTCCGTTGTTATATTATTAACTGAGGTTGTTCCGTTGTTACATTATTAACCAAGGTTGTTCCGTTGTTATATTATTAACCGAGGTTGTTCCGTTATTCCATTATTAACTGAGGTTGTTCCGTTGTTATATTATTAACCGAGGTTGTTCCGTTGTTATATTATTAACCGAGGTTGTTCCGTTATTCCATTATTAACTGAGGTTGTTCCGTTGTTACATTATTAACCGAGGGTTGTTCCGTTGTTACATTATTAACCGTGGTTGTTCCTTTGTTACATTATTAACCGAGGGTTGTTCCATTATTAACCGAGGGTTGTTCCGTTGTTATATTATTAACCGAGAGTTGTTCCGTTGTTGCATTATTAACTGAGGTTGTTCCGTTGTTACATTCTTAACCGAGGGTTGTTCCGTTGTTATATTATTAACCGAGGGTTGTTCCGTTGTTACATTATTAACCGAGGGTTGTTCCGTTGTTATATTATTAACCGAAAGTTGTTCCATTGTTACATTATTAACCGCGGGTTGTTCCGTTGTTATATTATTAACTGAGGTTGTTCCGTTGTTACAATATTAACCGAGGTCGTTCCGTTGTTACAATATTAACCGTGGTTGTACCGTTGTTACATTATAAACCGTGGTTGTTCCGTTGTTCCATTATTAACCGAGGTTGTTCCGTTTTTACATTATTAACCGAGGGTTGTTCCGTTGTTACATTATTAACCGAGGTCGTTCCGTTGTTACATTATTAACCGTGGTTGTTCCGTTGTTACATTATTAACCGAGGGTTGTTCCGTTGTTACATTATTAACCGAGGGTTGTTCCGTTGTTACATTATTAACCGAGGGTTGTTCCGTTGTTATATTATTAACCGAGGTTGTTCCGTTGTTACATTATTAACCGAGGGTTGTTCCGTTGTTACATTATTAACCGAGGGTTGTTCCGTTGTTACATTATTAACCGTGGTTGTTCTGTTGTTATATTATTAACCGAGAGTTGTTCCGTTGTTACATTATTAACTGAGGTTGTTCCGTTGTTACATTCTTAACAGAGGGTTGTTCCGTTGTTATATTATTAACCGAGGGTTGTTCCGTTGTTACATTATTAACCGAGGGTTGTTCCGTTGTTACATTATTAACCGAGGGTTGTTCCGTTGTTATATTATTAACCGAAAGTTGTTCCATTGTTACATTATTAACCGAGGGTTGTTCCGTTGTTATATTATTAACTGAGGTTGTTCCGTTTTTACAATATTAACCGAGGTCGTTCCGTTGTTACAATATTAACCGTGGTTGTACCGTTGTTACATTATAAACCGTGGTTGTTCCGTTGTTCCATTATTAACCGAGGTTGTTCCGTTTTTACATTATTAACCGAGGGTTGTTCCGTTGTTACATTATTAACCGAGGTCGTTCCGTTGTTACATTATTAACCGTGGTTGTTCCGTTGTTACATTATTAACCGAGGGTTGTTCCGTTGTTACATTATTAACCGAGGGTTGTTCCGTTGTTACATTATTAACCGAGGGTTGATCCGTTGTTATATTATAACCGAGGTTGTTCCTTTGTTACATTATTAACCGAGGGTTGTTCCGTTGTTACATTATTAACCGAGTGTTGTTCCGTGGTTACATTATTAACCGTGGTTGTTCTGTTGTTATATTATTAACCGAGAGTTGTTCCGTTGTTACATTATTAACCAAGGGTTGTTCCGTTGTTACATTATTAACCGAGGGTTGTTCCGTTGTTACATTATTAACCGAGGGTTGTTCCGTTGTTATATTATTAACCGAGGTTGTTCCGTTGTTACATTATTAACCGAGGGTTGTTCCGTTGTTACATTATTAACCAAGGGTTGTTCCGTTGTTACATTATTAACCGTGGTTGTACCGTTGTTACATTATAAACCGTGGTTGTTCCGTTGTTCCATTATTAACCGAGGTTGTTCCGTTTTTACATTATTAACCGAGGGTTGTTCCGTTGTTACATTATTAACCGAGGTCGTTCCGTTGTTACATTATTAACCGTGGTTGTTCCGTTGTTACATTATTAACCGAGGGTTGTTCCGTTGTTACATTATTAACCGAGGGTTGTTCCGTTGTTACATTATTAACCGAGGGTTGTTCCGTTGTTATATTATTAACCGAGGTTGTTCCGTTGTTACATTATTAACCGAGGGTTGTTCCGTTGTTACATTATTAACCGAGGGTTGTTCCGTTGTTACATTATTAACCGTGGTTGTTCTGTTGTTATATTATTAACCGAGAGTTGTTCCGTTGTTACATTATTAACTGAGGTTGTTCCGTTGTTACATTCTTAACCGAGGGTTGTTCCGTTGTTATATTATTAACCGAGGGTTGTTCCGTTGTTACATTATTAACCGAGGGTTGTTCCGTTGTTACATTATTAACCGGGGGTTGTTCCGTTGTTATATTATTAACCGAAAGTTGTTCCATTGTTACATTATTAACCGAGGGTTGTTCCGTTGTTATATTATTAACTGAGGTTGTTCCGTTGTTACAATATTAACCGAGGTCGTTCCGTTGTTACAATATTAACCGTGGTTGTACCGTTGTTACATTATAAACCGTGGTTGTTCCGTTGTTCCATTATTAGCCGAGGTTGTTCCGTTTTTACATTATTAACCGAGGGTTGTTCCGTTGTTACATTATTAACCGAGGTCGTCCCGTTGTTACATTATTAAACGTGGTTGTTCCGTTGTTACATTATTAACCGAGGGTTGTTCCGTTGTTACATTATTAACCGAGGGTTGTTCCGTTGTTACATTATTAACCGAGGGTTGTTCCGTTGTTATATTATAACCGAGGTTGTTCCTTTGTTACATTATTAACCGAGGGTTGTTCCGTTGTTACATTATTAACCGAGGGTTGTTCCGTTGTTACATTATTAACCGTGGTTGTTCTGTTGTTATATTATTAACCGAGAGTTGTTCCGTTGTTACATTATTAACCAAGGGTTGTTCCGTTGTTACATTATTAACCGAGGGTTGTTCCGTTGTTACATTATTAACCGAGGGTTGTTCCGTTGTTATATTATTAACCGAGGTTGTTCCGTTGTTACATTATTAACCGAGGGTTGTTCCGTTGTTACATTATTAACCGAGGGTTGTTCCGTTGTTACATTATTAACCGTGGTTGTTCTGTTGTTATATTATTAACCGAGAGTTGTTCCGTTGTTACATTATTAACTGAGGTTGTTCCGTTGTTACATTCTTAACCGAGGGTTGTTCCGTTGTTATATTATTAACCGAGGGTTGTTCCGTTGTTACATTATTAACCGAGGGTTGTTCCGTTGTTACATTATTAACCGAGGGTTGTTCCGTTGTTATATTATTAACCGAAAGTTGTTCCATTGTTACATTATTAACCGAGGGTTGTTCCGTTGTTATATTATTAACTGAGGTTGTTCCGTTGTTACAATATTAACCGAGGTCGTTCCGTTGTTACAATATTAACCGTGGTTGTACCGTTGTTACATTATAAACCGTGGTTGTTCCGTTGTTCCATTATTAACCGAGGTTGTTCCGTTTTTACATTATTAACCGAGGGTTGTTCCGTTGTTACATTATTAACCGAGGTCGTTCCGTTGTTACATTATTAACCGTGGTTGTTCCGTTGTTACATTATTAACCGAGGGTTGTTCCGTTGTTACATTATTAACCGAGGGTTGTTCCGTTGTTACATTATTAACCGAGGGTTGTTCCGTTGTTATATTATTAACCGAGGTTGTTCCTTTGTTACATTATTAACCGAGGGTTGTTCCGTTGTTACATTATTAACCGAGGGTTGTTCCGTTGTTACATTATTAACCGTGGTTGTTCTGTTGTTATATTATTAACCGAGAGTTGTTCCGTTGTTACATTATTAACCAAGGGTTGTTCCGTTGTTACATTATTAACCGAGGGTTGTTCCGTTGTTACATTATTAACCGAGGGTTGTTCCGTTGTTATATTATTAACCGAGGTTGTTCCGTTGTTACATTATTAACCGAGGGTTGTTCCGTTGTTACATTATTAACCGAGGGTTGTTCCGTTGTTACATTATTAACCGTGGTTGTTCTGTTGTTATATTATTAACCGAGAGTTGTTCCGTTGTTACATTATTAACTGAGGTTGTTCCGTTGTTACATTCTTAACCGAGGGTTGTTCCGTTGTTATATTATTAACCGAGGGTTGTTCCGTTGTTACATTATTAACCGAGGGTTGTTCCGTTGTTACATTATTAACCGAGGGTTGTTCCGTTGTTATATTATTAACCGAAAGTTGTTCCATTGTTACATTATTAACCGAGGGTTGTTCCGTTGTTATATTATTAACTGAGGTTGTTCCGTTGTTACAATATTAACCGAGGTCGTTCCGTTGTTACAATATTAACCGTGGTTGTACTGTTGTTACATTATAAACCGTGGTTGTTCCGTTGTTCCATTATTAACCGAGGTTGTTCCGTTTTTACATTATTAACCGAGGGTTGTTCCGTTGTTACATTATTAACCGAGGTCGTTCCGTTGTTACATTATTAACCGAGGGTTGTTCCGTTGTTATATTATAACCGAGGTTGTTCCTTTGTTACATTATTAACCGAGGGTTGTTCCGTTGTTACATTATTAACCGAGGGTTGTTCCGTTGTTACATTATTAACCGTGGTTGTTCTGTTGTTATATTATTAACCGAGAGTTGTTCCGTTGTTACATTATTAACCAAGGGTTGTTCCGTTGTTACATTATTAACCGAGGGTTGTTCCGTTGTTACATTATTAACCGAGGGTTGTTCCGTTGTTATATTATTAACCGAGGTTGTTCCGTTGTTACATTATTAACCGAGGGTTGTTCCGTTGTTACATTATTAACCGAGGGTTGTTCCGTTGTTACATTATTAACCGTGGTTGTTCTGTTGTTATATTATTAACCGAGAGTTGTTCCGTTGTTACATTATTAACTGAGGTTGTTCCGTTGTTACATTCTTAACCGAGGGTTGTTCCGTTGTTATATTATTAACCGAGGGTTGTTCCGTTGTTACATTATTAACCGAGGGTTGTTCCGTTGTTACATTATTAACCGAGGGTTGTTCCGTTGTTATATTATTAACCGAAAGTTGTTCCATTGTTACATTATTAACCGAGGGTTGTTCTGTTGTTATATTATTAACTGAGGTTGTTCCGTTGTTACAATATTAACCGAGGTCGTTCCGTTGTTACAATATTAACCGTGGTTGTACCGTTGTTACATTATAAACCGTGGTTGTTCCGTTGTTCCATTATTAACCGAGGTTGTTCCGTTTTTACATTATTAACCGAGGGTTGTTCCGTTGTTACATTATTAACCGAGGTCGTTCCGTTGTTACATTATTAACCGTGGTTGTTCCGTTGTTACATTATTAACCGAGGGTTGTTCCGTTGTTACATTATTAACCGAGGGTTGTTCCGTTGTTACATTATTAACCGAGGGTTGTTCCGTTGTTATATTATTAACCGAGGTTGTTCCTTTGTTACATTATTAACCGAGGGTTGTTCCGTTGTTACATTATTAACCGAGGGTTGTTCCGTTGTTACATTATTAACCGTGGTTGTTCTGTTGTTATATTATTAACCGAGAGTTGTTCCGTTGTTACATTATTAACCAAGGGTTGTTCCGTTGTTACATTATTAACCGAGGGTTGTTCCGTTGTTACATTATTAACCGAGGGTTGTTCCGTTGTTATATTATTAACCGAGGTTGTTCCGTTGTTACATTATTAACCGAGGGTTGTTCCGTTGTTACATTATTAACCGAGGGTTGTTCCGTTGTTACATTATTAACCGTGGTTGTTCTGTTGTTATACTATTAACCGAGAGTTGTTCCGTTGTTACATTATTAACTGAGGTTGTTCCGTTGTTACATTCTTAACCGAGGGTTGTTCCGTTGTTATATTATTAACCGAGGGTTGTTCCGTTGTTACATTATTAACCGAGGGTTGTTCCGTTGTTACATTATTAACCGAGGGTTGTTCCGTTGTTATATTATTAACCGAAAGTTGTTCCATTGTTACATTATTAACCGAGGGTTGTTCCGTTGTTATATTATTAACTGAGGTTGTTCCGTTGTTACAATATTAACCGAGGTCGTTCCGTTGTTACAATATTAACCGTGGTTGTACCGTTGTTACATTATAAACCGTGGTTGTTCCGTTGTTCCATTATTAACCGAGGTTGTTCCGTTTTTACATTATTAACCGAGGGTTGTTCCGTTGTTACATTATTAACCGAGGTCGTTCCGTTGTTACATTATTAACCGTGGTTGTTCCGTTGTTACATTATTAACCGAGGGTTGTTCCGTTGTTACATTATTAACCGAGGGTTGTTCCGTTGTTACATTATTAACCGAGGGTTGTTCCGTTGTTATATTATTAACCGAGGTTGTTCCTTTGTTACATTATTAACCGAGGGTTGTTCCGTTGTTACATTATTAACCGAGGGTTGTTCCGTTGTTACATTATTAACCGTGGTTGTTCTGTTGTTACATTATTAACCGATGGTTGTTCCGTTGTTCCTTTGTTACATTATTAACCGAGGGTTGTTCCGTTGTTACATTATTAACCGATGGTTGTTCCGTTGTTACATTATTAATCGAGGTTGTTCCGTTGTTACATTATTAATCGAGGTTGTTCCGTTGTTCCATTATAAACCGAGGTCGTTCCGTTGTTACATTATTAACCGAGGGTTGTTCCGTTGTTACATTATTAACCGTGGTTGTTCTGTTGTTACATTATTAACCGATGGTTGTTCCGTTGTTCCTTTGTTACATTATTAACCGAGGGTTGTTCCGTTGTTACATTATTAACCGATGGTTGTTCCGTTGTTACATTATTAACCGAGGGTTGTTCCGTTGTTATATTATTAACCGAAAGTTGTTACATTGTTACATTATTAACCGAGGGTTGTTCCGTTGTTATATTATTAACTGAGGTTGTTCCATTGTTACATTATTAACCGAGGGTTGTTCCGTTGTTATATTATTAACTGAGGTTGTTCCGTTGTTACAATATTAACCGAGGGTTGTTCCGTTGTTACATTATTAACCGTAGTTGTTCTGTTGTTACATTATTAACCGATGGTTGTTCCGTTGTTCCTTTGTTACATTATTAACCGAGGGTTATTCCGTTGTTACATTATTAACCGATGGTTGTTCCGTTGTTACATTATTAACCGAGGGTTGTTCCGTTGTTATATTATTAACCGAAAGTTGTTTCATTGTTACATAATTAACCGAGGGTTGTTCCGTTGTTACATTATTAACCGAGGGTTGTCCCGTTGTTATATTATTAACCGAAAGTTGTTCCATTGTTACATTATTAACCGAGGGTTGTTCCGTTGTTATATTATTAACTGAGGTTGTTCCGTTGTTACAATATTAACCGAGGTCGTTCCGTTGTTACAATATTAACCGTGGTTGTACCGTTGTTACATTATAAACCGTGGTTGTTCCGTTGTTCCATTATTAACCGAGGTTGTTCCGTTTTTACATTATTAACCGAGGGTTGTTCCGTTGTTACATTATTAACCGAGGTCGTTCCGTTGTTACATTATTAACCGTGGTTGTTCCGTTGTTACATTATTAACCGAGGGTTGTTCCGTTGTTACATTATTAACCGAGGGTTGTTCCGTTGTTACATTATTAACCGAGGGTTGTTCCGTTGTTATATTATTAACCGAGGTTGTTCCTTTGTTACATTATTAACCGAGGGTTGTTCCGTTGTTACATTATTAACCGAGGGTTGTTCCGTTGTTACATTATTAACCGTGGTTGTTCTGTTGTTATATTATTAACCGAGAGTTGTTCCGTTGTTACATTATTAACCGAGGGTTGTTCCGTTGTTACATTATTAACCGAGGGTTGTTCCGTTGTTACATTATTAACCGAGGGTTGTTCCGTTGTTATATTATTAACCGAGGTTGTTCCGTTGTTACATTATTAACCGAGGGTTGTTCCGTTGTTACATTATTAACCGAGGGTTGTTCCGTTGTTACATTATTAACCGTGGTTGTTCTGTTGTTATATTATTAACCGAGAGTTGTTCCGTTGTTACATTATTAACTGAGGTCGTTCCGTTGTTACATTCTTAACCGAGGGTTGTTCCGTTGTTATATTATTAACCGAGGGTTGTTCCGTTGTTACATTATTAACCGAGGGTTGTTCCGTTGTTACATTATTAACCGAGGGTTGTTCCGTTGTTATATTATTAACCGAAAGTTGTTCCATTGTTACATTATTAACCGAGGGTTGTTCCGTTGTTATATTATTAACTGAGGTTGTTCCGTTGTTACAATATTAACCGAGGTCGTTCCGTTGTTACAATATTAACCGTGGTTGTACCGTTGTTACATTATAAACCGTGGTTGTTCCGTTGTTCCATTATTAACCGAGGTTGTTCCGTTTTTACATTATTAACCGAGGGTTGTTCCGTTGTTACATTATTAACCGAGGGTTGTTCCGTTGTTACATTATTAACCGAGGGTTGTTCCGTTGTTATATTATTAACCGAGGATGTTCCTTTGTTACATTATTAACCGAGGGTTGTTCCGTTGTTACATTATTAACCGAGGGTTGTTCCTTTGTTACATTATTAACCGTGGTTGTTCTGTTGTTACATTATTAACCGAGGTTGTTCCGTTGTTGCATTATTAACCGATGGTTGTTCCGTTGTTACATTATTAATCGAGGTTGTTCCGTTGTTACATTATAAACCGAGGTCGTTCCGTTGTTACATTATTAACCGAGGGTTGTTCCGTTGTTACATTATTAACCGTGGTTGTTCTGTTGTTACATTATTAACCGATGGTTGTTCCGTTGTTCCTTTGTTACATTATTAACCGAGGGTTGTTCCGTTGTTACATTATTAACCGATGGTTGTTCCGTTGTTCCTTTGTTACATTATTAACCGAGGTTGTTCCGTTGTTCCATTATTAACCGAGGTTGTTCCGTTGTTACATTATTAACCAAGGGTTGTTCCGTTGTTACATTATTAACCGAGGGTTGTTCCGTTGTTACATTATTAACCGATGGTTGTTCCGTTGTTACATTATTAATCGAGGTTGTTCCGTTGTTACATTATTAACCGAGGTTGTTCCGTTGTTCCATTATAAACCGAGGTCGTTCCGTTGTTACATTATTAACCGAGGGTTGTTCCGTTGTTACATTATTAACCGTGGTTGTTCTGTTGTTACATTATTAACCGATGGTTGTTCCGTTGTTCCTTTGTTACATTATTAACCGAGGGTTGTTCCGTTGTTACATTATTAACCGATGGTTGTTCCGTTGTTACATTATTAATCGAGGTTTTTCCGTTGTTACATTATTAACCGAGGGTTGTTCTGGTTGTTACATTATTAACCGAGGGTTGTTCCGTTGTTACATTATTAACCGAGGGTTGTTCTGGTTGTTACATTATTAACCGAGGGTTGTTCCGTTGTTACATTATTAACCGAGGGTTGTTCTGGTTGTTACATTATTAACCGAGGGTTGTTCTGGTTGTTACATTATTAACCGAGGTTGTTCCGTTGTTACATTATTAACCGAGGGTTGTTCCGTTGTTACATTATTAACCGAGGGTTGTTCTGGTTGTTACATTATTAACCGAGGTTGTTCCGTTGTTACATTATGACGGTCAAAAACTATGCCGGTCTGCAACTGTGAGAGAATCAACTGTCCGGTAAATCAGTAATTAGAGTAACTATATAATTGATACATATTGGTTTCAGCTCTACACTACTGTGTGGCCTTTGGCACTCAATGGATGCACATTACACAATGGATGCAAGATTATTATTGGTAATCTCGCATCGCCAACTATATTGGTAAAATGCCACTGGTCCCACTTTCGGTGGGTGGTGTAGGGAATTTAATCCGCTTACAGGTTGTTCCGTTGTTACATTATTAACCGAGGGTTGTTCCATTATTATCCGAGGTTGTTCCATTGGCCTTCACAAGATATTTGAAGGTTCAATTTTTATCCCTCGAATATTATACTTTTGAAACCCTTCACCCTATTTTCCATGGCAACATTGAAATGTCTTTAATATTGGAAAATCAAGGTTTTCAGTTTCATACAATTTAGTTTGTTCAATCATCAAATACAAATAAATATAATTTATAAATAACTAGAATTTATTTAATAATTATTGGTGGGTGGAGGTGCGCCTGTCTGTACTATATATATATTCCTCACTTTACCGCATCCGTTGGCTGCTAAGCTGTTGACTGGATCTGTTCTAATAGGCCGAAGGCCGTTGGAAATAAACTGAGTTACTTAATAACTAAGTGTTAATAATGACAGTAATTGATAATAGCACAGTCTGAATATAATAGTATGCTACACAACGTTAGTGACGATGGTCAAATCTATTCCGGTCTCACAACTGTAAGGAAATCAACTAAACTAATAATCAGTAATCACAACGGTTATATCATTGACACATATTACATTAGCCCTACACTACAGGGTGGCCTTAATATCCAATAGATGCGCTCTTGTCCTCCCCAATGGGCTTTCCCGCCCACTATTGGCTTAACCAGATTAATTCTCACCTCGCCACTCCCTGTTGGCGTTGTCACTTGGTGCTAGCCTTACTAGCTTGTTTGTCCCTCTGAGGTGGTTTGACCTCTCACGTCTCTCTCTGTGGCTTACGGCGTGTATCGCCCCAGTTGGTTATGAGGTGAGATTATTATTGGTAATCTCACATCGCCAACTATATTGGTAAAATGGCACTAATCCCATTTTCGGTGGGTAGTGCACGGAATTGAATCCGCTTACAAACAGACAGACAGACAAACAGACACATGATATTTATATATATAGATATATAGATAACGCAGTAGTATAAAAACCATGATGCAAAGTGTAATCCTCCGAGGAAAAGAAGCTACAGTAACTTTCGATGATCTTGTTGATTTGGTTTCACAGTGTTAGCGCATTTGATAAGATATATGTAATGTATATCTGTGTGCTCTATATTTAGCTTAGTCTAATACGGTATTTGATTATCTATTGTATTTAACTGAGATATGATACTGGGAGGGTGTGGCAACACAGTATAACAAGTAAATGACTGACTAATTAATTCTGTAAGAACTCAAGTCTGGTGATTGTGTTTCCCTTTAGAGGAAACGTATAGTGACAAGTCTTTGGTCTAATTATATTGATATTACTACAGTATTAGTATTCAATTTGTGACAACTCTCAATCGTGATGTAATTAATAATAAGAGCTTTGCTTATATTAATGGTCTGAAATATCGCCATAATATTAATTATTTAGTAAGTCAGAGATATGACAATACACAAATCTGATACAATTGTCCAGATTATCACTGATACTTAGTTACAGCAACCCACCTGTTGTGGCGCATGTAAAACTTCCTTGATTCTGTAATATTGACGATATATTAAGCAAATAATGACAAATTGAATTTACCAGTAGAATATCCAATATAACGATAAATAATTATAATTAAATTATTAACTCTTTAAGTTTAGACCTTAGGCCTGTAATAACCACCAGTCAATTAAACCTGACCGGGGATCAGTGCCTCTGCATGGACAATACGACTTCTTCTGTCCAACAATAACAAAAAGAGTGAATAAACCACAGAACTAATCGTACTTATATATCAGCTTATCAGTAAGGAGCATAGCCAATAAGGCAATTATACAAGCTGGGTATGCAGATAATGGCACTAGATGGCGTCAAAACCCTTAGTAAAGCATAATTTACCCAAAATAGTCGATATTATATCGTAACCAACTTTATCAATATAAAATGGTGTTTTGAGCTTAAAATTAGTAAAATAAGTAATTTAAAGGCAGAATTTATGAATGCAGCAACACAGAGAATAGTGGTTAGGATTTTTACCTATTCGTCCGCTGATGTGCAGACGATTAAAGATTTACTGAAGGCAGCGTCGTCCCCTGCCCTGTGACAAGCATTGGGAAATCGTCTTTACGGGTCTAATCAGATTCTACTAAAGACAACTTCGTGTGGCACCCCATGCGAAATGTGGTGCGACGAACGGTACTCGTTATTCTTCTTGTATTAATATTGATGGGGGAGCAGAAGACAGTGAGGAGAGTGAGTGTGACGCCGGTAGCATGATTTGAGAGGATGTTGTTAGTGTTGGAGACAGTGGTGGGAGTGAGTGTGATGTCAGCATCGCAGGTCAGGGCAATGGTGACTCTGAATCTGATGATGAGTGTCTGACAATGTTCATGCCATTTAAAGGCGTTGTTGATGAAGAATTAGCATGAACTTAATGAACTTAACATAATATTATATATTATAGGTGTCTATTATGTTAAACATGGTATTAATTGCAACATTATATATATTACTCATAGAAATGTTCATATCAATGTTCATTTAAGCTGTTGTGTTTATTGTGTTTATTGCACTACAAAACGTTTCTTCAGAAACTAGGTATTAAGGAAGAGGTGAGGGATGTATTACTTAGGGGGGGTTTGCTTGTGTCTATATATATCGCACTATATATCGCACTACATATCGCACTACATATCGCACTACATATCGCACTACATATCGCACTATATATCGCACTATAAATCGCACTACATATGGCACTACATATCGCACTACATATCGCACTATATATCGCACTACATATCGCACTATATATCGCACTACATATCGCGCTATATATAGCATTACATATCGCACTACATATCGCACTACATATCGCACTATTTATCGCACTACATATCGTACTACATATCGCACTATATATAGCATTACATATCGCACTACATATCGCACTACATATCGCACTATTTATCGCACTACATATCGTACTACATAACGCAATACATATCGCACTACATATCGCACTATATATCGCACTACATATCGCACTATATATAGCATTACATATCGCACTACATATCGCACTACATATCGCACTACATATCGCACTATTTATCGCACTACATATCGCACTACATATCGCACTATATATAGCATTACATATCGCACTAAATATCGCACTACATATCGCACTACATATCGCACTATTTATCGCACTACATATCGCACTACATATCGCACTATATATAGCATTACATATCGCACTACATATCGCACTACATATCGCACTACATATCGCCTATTTATCGCACTACATATCGTACTACATATCGCACTATATATAGCATTACATATCGCACTACATATCGCACTACATATCGCACTACATATCGCACTATTTATCGCACTACATATCGTACTACATATCGCACTATATATAGCATTACATATCGCACTACATATCGCACTATTTATCGCACTACATATCGTACTACATATCGCACTATATATAGCATTACATATCGCACTACATATCACACTACATATCGCACTACATATCGCACTATTTATCGCACTTCATATCGTACTACATATCGCACTATATATAGCATTACATATCGCACTACATATCGCACTATTTATCGCACTACATATCGTACTACATATCGCACTATATATAGCATTACATATCGCACTACATATCGCACTACATATCGCACTACATATCGCACTATTTATCGCGCTACATATCGTACTACATATCGCAATACATATCGCACTACATATCGCACTATATATCGCACTACATATCGTACTATATATCGCACTATATATCGCACTACATATCGCACTATATATAGCATTACATATCGCACTACATATCGCACTATTTATCGCACTACATATCGTACTACATATCGCACTATATATAGCATTACATATCGCACTACATATCACACTACATATCGCACTACATATCGCACTATTTATCGCACTACATATCGTACTACATATCGCACTATATATAGCATTACATATCGCACTACATATCGCACTATTTATCGCACTACATATCGTACTACATATCGCACTATATATAGCATTACATATCGCACTACATATCGCACTACATATCGCACTACATATAGCACTACATATCGCGCTACATATCGCACTACATATCGCACTACATATCGCACTACATATCGCACTACATATCGCACTACATATCGCACTATATATCGCACTACATATCGCACTAAATATAACACTACATATCGCACTACATGTCGCACTATATATCGCACTATATATCGCACTACATATCGCACTATATATCGCACTATATATCGCACTACATATCGCACTATATATCGCACTATATATCGCACTATATATCGCACCATATATAGCAATACATATCGCGCTACATATCGCACTATATATCGCACTACATATCGCACTACATATCGCACTACATATCGCACTATAAATCGCACTACATATGGCACTACATATCGCACTAAATATCGCACTATATATCGCACTACATATCGCACTACATATCGCACTACATATCGCACTATATATCGCACTATATATCGCACTACATATCGCGCTACATATCGCACTACATATCGCACTATATATCGCAGTATATATTGCAATACATATCGCACTACATATCGCACTACATATCGCACTACATATCGCACTACATATCGCACTACATATCGCACTATAAATCGCACTACATATGGCACTACATATCGCACTAAATATCGCACTATATATCGCACCATATATAGCAATACATATCGCGCTACATATCGCACTATATATAGCATTACATATCGCACTACATATCGCACTACATATCGCACTACATATCGCACTACATATCGCGCTACATATCGCACTACATATCGCACTACATATCGCACTACATATCGCACTACATATCGCACTACATATCGCACTATATATCGCACTACATATCGCACTATATATAGCACTACATATCGCACTACATGTCGCACTATATATCGCACTATATATCGCACTACATATCGCACTATATATCGCACTATATATCGCACTACATATCGCACTATATATCGCACTATATATCGCACTATATATCGCACCATATATAGCAATACATATCGCGCTACATATCGCACTATATATCGCACTACATATCGCACTACATATCGCACTGCATATCGCACTATAAATCGCACTACATATGGCACTACATATCGCACTAAATATCGCACTATATATCGCACTACATATCGCACTACATATCGCACTACATATCGCACTATATATCGCACTATATATCGCACTACATATCGCGCTACATATCGCACTACATATCGCACTATATATCGCAGTATATATTGCAATACATATCGCACTACATATCGCACTACATATCGCACTACATATCGCACTACATATCGCACTACATATCGCACTATAAATCGCACTACATATGGCACTACATATCGCACTAAATATCGCACTATATATCGCACCATATATAGCAATACATATCGCGCTACATATCGCACTATATATCGCACTATATATCGCACCATATATAGCAATACATATCGCGCTACATATCGCACTATATATCGCACTACATATCGCACTACATATCGCACTATAAATCGCACTACATATGGCACTACATATCGCACTAAATATCGCACTATATATCGCACTACATATCGCACTACATATCGCACTACATATCGCACTATAT
The DNA here is from genome assembly GCA_032718475.1 of Nemertoderma westbladi. NCBI lineage: Eukaryota > Metazoa > Xenacoelomorpha > Nemertodermatida > Nemertodermatidae > Nemertoderma > Nemertoderma westbladi. The sequence goes on along the minus strand of JAUCBJ010004402.1, from coordinate 32,821 downwards.
ATCGCACTATAAATCGCACTACATATGGCACTACATATCGCACTAAATATCGCACTATATATCGCACTACATATCGCACTACATATCGCACTACATATCGCACTATATATCGCACTATATATCGCACTACATATCGCGCTACATATCGCACTACATATCGCACTATATATCGCAGTATATATTGCAATACATATCGGGTTCAACGGAACATATCCCACCTGTTCCCAGATGAGCAATATGGATTTATACCAGGGAGATTAAATATGCAAGCAATAAGGAAACTCGTCTCAGATATTAACAAAGCCCTTCACTCAAAAGAAGACCGTGTAATGTATGTAGCCTTTGTTGATTTTAAAAATGCATTCGACCTAGTGAACCGAGCCTTGCTCCTTGGCAAGATATATAACGATTTCGAAATAAAGGGGAAATTATTCGGCTTCATTAAGGCATTATTAACAAATACAATAAAAATATCCGACGGTTTCAGCCTATCAAAACCGATCACACAGTTGCGAGGAATTCTGCAAGGAGACTCATTCTCCCCAACTTGCTTCATAATTTTTATTACCAGCCTCGCAACTGCACTCCGTGCAATATCGAGAGCGATACGATTCATATTCTTTGCGGACGATCTAGCCTTTTATTCTTCGAATCCACAAGTTATCCAACGCGGTCTTGATGCCCTAGAAAAATGGTGTATAAATAATTCAATGGAAGTGAACCTCTCTAAAACAAAAATAATGAAGTTCCGTAAAGGTGGCCGGCTGTGTATTAACGATAAATTCTACTACGGGGGAAAAGAAGTTCTCATCTGCAATGAATACGAATATCTTGGCATAACCTTGCAACCGACCCTCACTTTTACCAAACATGTTAACAAAAGAAAACGGAAATCTTATGCAGCGATTGGTTGTCTTCGAAATTTAAACAGACTGTCAATATGTACCGCAATGAAGATCTTCGCAATGAAAATACAGCCAATGGTATCATATGGTCTTGTAGGGATCGGTTGCTTCTTTACAGTTGCACACATGAAAGAACTGGATAAAATCAAATCAAAGTTTATTAAAAGGGTGCTCTCCCTACCATCCAACTCATCGACAACCATGGCCATTAAAGCTATAGGTGAAAAAACATTCATTGAAGATCTCCTTATCGTAAACCCCACGCTATTCAACCCTACAGCATTAGACCAATATCGCTCTTACCGAACCGAACGCTCAGAAAACTTCAACCGCCAGGGTTACACAAGAGGCCCAGCCTTCACAACTTCGAGTTGGAAATCCTCACAGCAGAGAAACCGGCACACTGTCACCAGGGCAACCGCCCATGGGTTTCACTACCTCATCTGCTTGACCTGCACCCCTTTCCACGAGCTGTCATCGCAATGTATTTGTAAATATTGTAGGAACTCAGCCGTGGACAGATACCACGCTCTCAACTGCGATTGCTGCCCCTCTCTGACAGAACTGGCCAGCCACCCAGATCACTAAAAAGAAAAATATTGGTTCACCACAGCCATGAGACTTTGATATTCGTACTGAATCGTATTTCATTCCAACTAATTGTAAAATTTTTAATTAATTTTAAACTTATTGCTCCACCTGTATAAAAGAATAAACCTTTTACCCCGTTTAGGGGTGCACCTTGTTTTATATCGCACTACATATCGCACTACATATCGCACTACATATCGCACTACATATCGCACTACATATAGCAATACATATTGCACTACATATCGCACTACATATCGCACTACATATCGCACTACATATCGCACTATATATCGCACTACATATCGCACTACATATCGCACTATATATCGCACTACATATCGCACTATATATCGCACTATATATCGCACTATATTTCGCACTACATATCGCACTATATATCGCAGTTTATATTGCAATACATATCGCACTACATATCGCACTATATATCGCACTACATATCGCACTACATATCGCGCTACATATCGCACTACATATCGCACTATATATCGCACTATATATTGTACTACATATTGCACTACATATCGCACTACATATCGCACTATATATCGCACTACATATCGCACTACATATCGCACTATATATCGCAGTATATATCGCAATACATATCGCACTAAATATCGCACTATATATCGCACTATATATCGCAATACATATCGCACTAAATATCGCACTATATATCGCACTATATTTCGCACTACATATCGCACTACATATCGCACTATATATCGCACTATATATCGCACTACATATCGCACTACATATCGCACTACATGTCGCACTATATATAGCACTACATATCGCACTATATATCGCACTATATATAGTACTACATATCGCACTACATATCGCACTATATATCGCACTACATATCGCACTATTTATCGCACTACATATCGCAGTACATATCGCACTATATATCGCACTACATATCGCACTACATATCGCAATACATATCGCACTATATATCGCACTATATATCGCAATACATATCGCACTAAATATCGCACTATATATCGCACTATATTTCGCACTACATATCGCACTACATATCGCACTATATATCGCACTATATATCGCACTACATATCGCACTACATATCGCACTACATGTCGCACTATATATAGCACTACATATCGCACTATATATCGCACTATATATAGTACTACATATCGCACTACATATCGCACTATATATCGCACTACATATCGCACTACATATCGCACCATATATAGCAATACATATCGCGCTACATATCGCACTACATATCGCAGTACATGTCGCACTATATATCGCACTATATATCGCATAACTTCCACTGATATTTTGAGGTCGTCATTTGGGCCGCAAATGCCCATTTAGTGGTAGACGTCATCAACCACATCCATAGGGTAATTTATTCTCGGATTGGGATGTGGGTGGGTTGCATAAGTCATATTTCCAACTCCCATTTTACTGATACAATTTCACTTAATTATTTACCCTTTCAGATAACCTTTTATATATTTAATATAAATTATTATTTCCTTTTAGGATCTCCCAAACGCTATGAACGCAGCAGAGATTACCGATAAATTGGGTTTGCATTCCTTGCGGCAACGGAATTGGTACATCCAGGCGACCTGCGCGACATCAGGGGATGGTCTGTACGAAGGTCTAGACTGGCTCAGTAATCAGCTGAAACACCAGAAATAGTGCCCGGAAGGGGGCGCGCGCGGCTGCTACGTACTGTCTGTGTTAGTCTTGTGACGTGGACGTGTTACCAATGACGTCATCGTTGGCGTATCAGCTTTCATTTTAACCGTTTTGCACTAAAATATTGCGGTTGACTGAAACTTAAAAGTTAGTTGAAATTAATGTATCGGTAAGAAATATCTTTATATTAAATATTTAATTTATATGTGGAGAAGATACTTGTTGATTTATATTTGATTTTCTCAATAATTACGGATACTAAAGTTTACTGTTAGTGATTCTGGTTAGCTTTGTTTAGTAAATTATCCATTTTGTTTTTCTGTTGCAATGGAAATATTCCAAAACAATTATTTTCTGGTTACGATTAGGGATGTCCGGGACATCCGGTTACGATTATTCCCGATGGTTTATTTTGGTAAATTCATTCTTGAAGATTTTTGGCTTTACAATATTATTTCACTCAAAATGGCGGATTTATTTTCGCTATTGTCCTTTTCCGATTTCTATTGTAACTTTTGTTTTAAATCATATTTTTGCAAAGCAAATTCGAAAGTGATTTCGGTTACTGCGTATACTACATGGGAATTATATTTATCACATCGATGGAAAATAAATCTGAAACCATTACGGGTTTGTCAGACTCGGAAGATTCGATAATATAAAGTATAAAGTTTTACGTTAAATAGAAAATAAAAAAAGGTAAATAGCGGCACATCTCCGCAGTGACTTGTGTTCAGTGTAATAGCGAGTGGAATGATAGTGTCTATGAGTGGAATGGGTCCATTATTAAGGAATGTAACACTTAAAACAATCAGATTAATTGCTGTTCAACATATCTCACAAGTTAACCGAGTTCCCACGCACACTAGTAAGGGGCCCGATTTGGTACAAGGCTACTAGTGTTTAGATTTCTAGTTCTAGTAACACTAGTTAGTACTGCAGTAGGTTACTATTAATTACCGGACAGCTGATGCTAATATCGCAAGCCATATTGCCCCATTTTTCACTATTTATTTAGTGAGCCTATCTGTCGAAATAATTGTGCGTTGCTACAATGATTAATTAAACATCATCTTCCCATATTTTAACGTCCCGTACTGATTGTTTGTTTAGACAAACGGTAGTTATATTTATTAATAATTGGTGTAGTTATAAGGGATAGCTCGTCTTGGTGGGGGATTATTTAAAATGTCTCGAATTTTTTTGACTAAAGAATTTAGCTCATAAATTTCCCTTCCTACTTCCCAAACAATATACAAAGGAAACCTATTTATTTAATTATTTATTTTAATACTTAGCAAATTATTATACATTAGAATCAGTACCAAAACTAATTCTCATATCGTTATTTCCAGATTCTACGAAATTAATTGTAGGTATCATTATTGTCCGATATCTTGTGTTTAAATTGCGAATATGATATTCCTGTCTTTTTATAATAAAATTTTATTTTATTGGTTGTTTAAATTTCTCGGCTTTTCTGTTGGTATGGTGTTGCGTCGTTCTAGACTTTCAGTCTGGATTTAATTCCGCTATATTTGATGATTATTATTATACGTTTAAAGATTTCCAACTTTTATTTATTATTTATGTGGGTTCACTCTTCCTTTCATACATGGGGTGTGACGGGAGTTGGTTGGCTCGGCTCCCGACCGTGGACTGTTAGGCTGTTTGCTTCTCTGCTCGCTAGCCGACTAGCTTAAATCTGGATACTTGCCGGGTCTGATTTGTGGAAAATCAATTTTCGTTTTATCAGTGGTATATATTTCTGGTACAGTGTATATTATCAGTGGTACAACACTGATTGATGGAAAGATACTAGACCAGATAAACTGTAGTTTCCTAACTATAACTAGTATAACTGTACTATAAATCGATAAATTAAAAAACTAATTATAGCCTTCTACCATATTTAGTACAGCTTTGGCAAACTGAAACCATTAATTTATTGTGAAGGAATTAATATTCCACATCATTGGGTGTTGACAGTACAATAAGTGCCTTACAGATTGTCTTTCAAATTGAGAAGTCTAATAAATTAATGGAATGTCAGTGAAACACTATTATTACTGTAATAATTGAACTCAGTCTATTTCAATCTACTTACTTAGAAACAATACCGCTACCGGTACTACAAACGAGTGTATTTGATATTATGAGTTAGTACAAATGAAACTGATAGAGATGAATCAGATTTAGAGATTCAAGTTTTCGACTTTGGTGAATGACCCCAATGAGAAAACATTAATTATAATTAAATTTGGTTAATGATAAATTTGTATTGAAAGGTATTTTATTTCAAACGCTGTTGTAAAGTTTATATTTTGAAATTTGTTGTTTTCAATATTTAGTTTTAGAAATATTTCTAAAAAAGTTTAAAAAATTTAGAAATCGCTATTTTCATTTAGAAATTTCACTAACATATTTAGAAAAAACCCTGGCGGTGCGTTTTTTAGTTTTTTCGATTTCTACCGGTGCACAAAAGTTGCCAAATGGTAAAAAAAATTAGGCAAAAAAATTTCTATAAATTTCATCTATATCTTCACGGATCCCAAGAGGGTTGAAATTTTGAGCCATCGCGATGCACCATCAGACCTACTACGACCCGCCAAGCTGCTGTAAAGCCCGTAAAGCCCGCAAAAAGTCTGTAATTTAGAATTATTTCTCTTAGATAGAACCCCTGTAACAGTATGTCTAGCGCGTCGAAAGTACTTGTCCCTAACTCTATGATGATTATATCTTACTACTGAAGATTATATATTACTGTGATTATATCCTCTTTCAGATGAGATAAATAAAAATTTAATAGCTCCAGTAGTTTTCGAGATATGAGGAGTTCCTGGCACCCATACCATATCAGCACTTTACGCAATTGATAAAATTGCTCAAAATACATCAAGACTTCGGTATAACCATTAAACCATATGCTTTCTTGGTTAGTCGAATTAATTCTTAGTAATCGAAAGCGAAATTAGAATAAAACCTTCATTGTTTATTTTATAATAGACACCAAAAGAGCACCAAAATTACAAGTAGCTCGAAATTTTCAAATAGCCAAAAGTGGTAATTTGGCCTTATAGTTTGGCTACTGGTGTTTTAGAAAGTGCTGATTTCACTGGCAAGGTTTATAAAATTGTGGTATTTTCAAAAATGGCCAATGTGTCAGTCGAAAAGTTTAAGTGCCAGCCATAGTGCACTTCTATTTCAGTAATGCCCGATGCGCTATGATATGATGCTTGTGAATCTATTTATAAGAACAACTTATACTAAACAACCAACTGTACAATAAGGAATAACTATAAACAATATTAGTTGTGGGAAAGTTTACACTCAATCGCAATCTTTTTTAGGGGTCAATTTGTTTGGCTAAAAAATCACACAAATGAGACAGTTGCGTTAATTCTATACTCTATACTTCATTTTCTCTTTTTTATTTTTACAGTAAAAATGGTAAAAATGTTGTCATGGAAATGTTAAAACAACAAACATGCTGTAGTATTCTAATAACTCAATATTAGGCCCCCCTCACACGGAGCAACTTGTTTCTGCAACTTGTTTCTGAAACTTGTTGCTAGACCCCCTCACACACAGAAACTTGTTGCTGAAGAAAATAACAATTATTTCCAAATAAATAGCTAACATGTCCAGTCATTTGTATATAATATCACATCACTCAAATTATCTAATATTAGCTAGTATCAAAATGGAATGTAATAAACGTTTTTAAAAAAGTTGCTGGGAATATAACTTCCAGCAACTTGTTGCTGGACTCCTCACACACAGAAATAAGTTGCGGAAACAAGTTGCAGAAACTTGTTGCTGGAGTCCTCACACACAGAAACAAGTTTCGGAAACAAGTTGCAGCAACAAGTTTCTGTGTGTGACAGGGTCCAGCAACAAGTTTCAGAAACAAGTTGCTCCGTGTGAGGGGGGCCTAAATTCATCGCATCTTTTGAAAAATATAGCTTCTGTAATAACAATTGTAAATGTGACATAAAATTCTGGAATATAATTATTGTTACCATGGGAACGCTGCTAAATGAAATTTGACATGTTTTAGAAAAATAGCTACCATTCTAGAACAATACAATTATTTTAAAAATCAATTGCCACATTTTATTGAATATTAGTTTTGAAAAATTTTGGTATACTGAGAGCTAAACCTGTTTTGTTATAACGGTGATATATGGTTCCAAAGATATACCCATGTTTGAAATTTTTTTTTTCATCAATTTAATCTCATTCCACTCTGTTTCAAAATAATGACTTTATAACAAATATTTATGCCAATAAAAAACAATCAAGATGTGACTACAAATCACTTTAAAATGACAAGTGACATCTAAATGGCATTTCAGACAACACTCCTTCACAGGTTACCATGACTACCTGTAAAAGCTTTTGCGGATATACTCAGTCCCCGTCGCCCGCAAAGTACCGTTATAGGTGTTTTAACGGACATAAAAGTCATTCTTCTGTATGTGTGCTTTGGCGGACATGGTAAGGCAAAAAACCCGCAAATGCGTCAAATACCCTGGCACAGCTTAGCCTTGATGATTCAGATTACGACATCTAACAGCTGGTTGCTGACATGGAAACGGCCATTGGACACATGGTTCTTTGTTTAGCTTAACAGCCAATCAGAGCGATTTTTTCTGTCGATGTGGAGATATTTGGCCGATCGTGCTAGGAGTGTTCAGTCTTACTGTTTTTCTTGATACTGTTGTGTTGTTTCTATCTAGGCCAGGAACACCGGCTCTAGAGTCAATTCGTTTCAGACTTTAGAAGAAACATTAGTAGGCTTAAGATTATAGAGCGTATAACTGTTATCAGTCCAGTCATATCAATCTTGTCATATCATATCTTAACCTACCGTCTTAATGCTTTTTACTGTTGTCATATTTTGTATCAGTTGGTTGAATATTATTTGGAGAACATTTATAAAGAACCCAAATTTCCCAATTTTCTTGATACACTACAGGTTAGAGAGACAGGTTACATATAGCGATTGCGACTTATATTATTGTGGTTTGTAGTGAATTTAATGCTATTTGATAAGCACTACATGAGTCAGTTGCTGTTCTCTTTATATATGATAAAATTCATTGACGGTCGGCAAATTAGGGAGCAGTATTGTGTGTTACCGGTAGTGTGCATGATTGTGACTGATAACTAAGCATTTCCTAAAGAATGCGCCTCATACGTGAATCATAAGCCTTACCGACTTACCGTTGTGATTAGTATAAGTCATATCTCTGTTTACCTAGATAGGGCGCCACGTCCTAAAGGAACTGTTAATATTTCCCGAAAGTGAATAATATTAGTCAGAAATTATTTATTAACGATCAATCGAATAATACAGTAAGCTTACACTGCAATAATAATCTAAGCCCTCAGAATCCAGTCTCCCGGGTATATCCAGCGGGTGAATGGACGCGCACTAGGCTGGCTTCTGCTAATGTTGTGTTTATTGGTATTAAATATTTGTCAATTTCTAAAGTCTATTTATAAACCAAAAGACATATAAATTTTGGCAGGTTAAACTGCTAAAGGTCTTCAAAAGCGCGTACAATAACAGTTATTGTCTTTATTGCAGTAAGCAATAAAGTTGAAAGTACCGGTCGACCGGTAAACCTGAACCGGTACTTCTGTAGGTGAGTAGGCCCAACTGCCAGAACCGGTACTGCTGTAGGTCCGTAGGTCCAACTGCCAGAACCGGTACTTCTGTAGGTCCGTAGGCCCAACTGTCCTAACCGGTACTTCCAGTATAAGTACATTAGTATTATTCGATTTGATTATTGTATACCGGTAGGTCTTAGTACTTAATCAGGGAACGGCCGCCCTGGTTTTTTATTGAGATTTTACTTATTTCTGTCGGTTTTATTTACATGTAAGTTAATATTGAGCTGAAGACGTGTAAGTCTGCTCAGATTGTTCAGATAATTGTAGGCCGGACTGTTGTCGGATTGTTGTTGGGTTTGGAGAGATTACGGCGTGTGTAGAGTTTGTCTGATAAAGTGCCAGTTAGTAAGTTGGGGCAGCCATAGCTGTAAGGTCAATCCCCTCTTAAAGAATAAGTCGTACTACCGTGTTAGAACGCATACTAACTAACCATTTCGGAATCTGCATATACTGTAGTTTATTTAGGCTTGACAGTAGTCTGCCAGCGTTTTGGCCTGTGTTTGTTTGTGTGGTCTGTTCAGGTACCGTAATAGTTATTACTCAGATATTTGTAGGCTGGATTGTTGTCTAGCTATTATTAGGTCTGAAGAGATTGCTGCGTGTGTAGAGTTTGTCTGATAAAGTGCCAGTTAGTAAGTTGGGGCAGCCATAGCTGTAAGGTCAATCCCCTCTTAAAGAATAAGTCGTACTACCGTGTTAGAACGCATACTAACTAACCATTTTGGAATCTACACATACTGTAGTTTACTTAGGCTTGGTGGTAGTCTGCCAGCGTTTGGTTTGTATTTTGTACGGGTAGCGTAATATTTATTATTCAGAGTTTATGCGATTATTCGCAACATTCATGTCCCCAAGTTTATTCCTACAGTAATTGTGCTTATTACACATACCGTTATAGTTAAATTAACCCCGGTACTACACGGGCTGCTTGGCGTAGGAAAAGACTGGTGATTTTGTGCACCGGTCACTCCAGCAGATGCCGTGGTTCTTTTAACTGTTCAAGTATATTTAACTGCTAGTTATTTGTTTTTAATAAGTACTTGTACCTAATTTAGGGTTTGGTGTACAGTGCTTTCCGAAAGTAATTAGTGTGTAGGCAGTGTATTGTGTTGTAAAGTGGTTAATAGGCACGTTGGATCTGGTAGTCCGCGGTAATTAACTTCCAGGTAGGAACACTCCGTGATACATAACGTAGTACCTATAGCGATACGGCTATAGGTCGTCAGGCGGTGGTATTTTTCCTATCTGGACAGTGCAATATATTTACTACTACTTATTATTTTCAAATACCGTAGTACCCTGTCCGTTGTAATAACCAGAATTCTAACCCTTTGTTAGGCTGGTTTGTAGACTTCCTGTAAAATTACCCTAAAATTTTGTACGTAATATTTTTGTTGTGTTTAAGTAGAGATTTAATCTCACCCGTATCGTAAGTAATTTGTAGTATTAAGTAACTTAGGTAAATTAGAATTATCTGTTTTAGTGTCCCATAAGTAGCACTTCACTGAGAGCGCACAGCTTCTGTGTAGTGACTTCCCCCAGAAATAATAACATTTATTTCAAATATTGACAAAACCCATTTTAAACGGGTATATATCTATTATAAATCAACTCAAATGATTTATAAATAGTAGGCCTGCCATACAACAACTAGGTCTCAATATCAGTTGGACTACTGCTTAAATAACGGTAATAAAGTAAGTTAAAGTAACTAAGTAAGTAACCTTTAAAATTCAGAAATTCAATTATTTAAATAATTGATATACCGGTATCCACGATAGGCCTATTATATTTATTTCTATAAAGTTGGGCTGAAATCATACTGGTATTCTGTAATTAATTCTAGTTTATAATTATACTTATATATACTATAAGTGTAAGCTGCATACCGGTATTCACGATAGGCCTATTATATATTTATATATATTTGTGCTAAAATTATATACCGGTACTCTGTGACAAACCTAGTTTACAATACTTCTATATATTATAAGTGTATACCGGTATTCTAATATACTGTAATAAATTAATGGTACTAGGCCAACGGTCATACTGAATTACTAGACTTGCTTTAACTGTAACTATAGCAGTAGGCATTCAACCGTATAGCTAAACATGTCTGACACCCAGCAAAACCTGTCAGACAGTCTAATCGATACAACCACCTGTGACACAGATAGGAGCGTGGAGCGATTAAGAAAGGAGTTCAGCTCACCTCCTACTGAAAGAAAGGTCATCCCTCCAGTAGTAGTATCAGACCCTAAGCTAATCCAACACCGTAGGTCTATCATCGGCACTCGGGCCCAAGTCAAACGGAACCAGGAAGCAGCTGTCCAGCAGCAGCAACAGCCTAGTCAAGAAACTCGTTCCCAGCGACCCGATAGCTCCAGTAGTTCGGATACTGTAGAGCTGACCCCCGAACGCAGAGTGCAGATGGCGGCTACAGCCTACTCGGATCCCCTTCTCACCCTTCCTGCCGCAGTGCTAACTACAATATTGATTGCGGTGGAGGAACATCAAGCCGATTGGGCGAGAAGTAAGCGAGCGACCCAAGATAGTTATGTGGGATACGCCAGGGAAGAATTGATCTCTATTGTCGAGTCACAATGGAACTTTCCCAGACCCGGACTCCCGTTAGATTTGTCCGAAGCTACTTGGGAAGATATACACAGGATGGGAGTGGCTAAAGATACGATGGATCCAGCTGTTTGGAAGAGGTCGGCAGCAGGATATGTGCAGGGATTCTTCGGCTCCTTAGAGAGATTGGAAGAACAATTGTTTCGACAACCCCAAGGACCTCAAGAGCAGGAAGAGCTGCTTTATCAAGTACGTGAAAGAACCCTACGCATTAGACTAATCCTATCAGCCTTTGAGGAAACTTCCAAAAGAAGACAGGACACGTCGCTGCAGGTTGCTGTCAAGACTTGGTTCCAGCGGGTAGGTCTCAAAGTTCAAGAAACGGCCCAGTGGAAATCCCAGCTGGCTGAGAGACCAACCTATGAAGAACCAACCGATGCCACCCTTTCTCAAGTGGAAAGCGAAGAGACAGCAGCAGAGAAGCCGCCCTCGAGAGACGCCATAGACATCTATCTGTCAGACTATCAACGCTTCTTGGGTGATGAAGAGTTGAGGAGACGGCTGTCTGGACTTTCCCCTAATAGTGAAGGAACCAAGCTTGTGTTGGACTCAATCGATGCGGAAATGTTAGCTGCAAACCAAGCTAAATTTGATGAAAAACTCCGCCTCGCTAGAGTCCAAGAAGAACAAGTAAAGAAAAGACGGATAGAGGAACAAAAGGTGGCGGCCATGGCAGAAGCAGAAGTAGAAAGAAAGGCAGCGGTGGCAGAAGCAGAAGAAGAAAGAAAGGCAGCGGTGGCAGAAGCAGAAGCAGAAAGAAAGGCAGCGGCAATAGCAATGGCAGAAGTAGAGGCGGAAAGAAAGGCGGCAAAGGCAGTGGCAGAAGCAGAACGGAGAGCGTCTGAGCAGACTACCCAACTGGAGTTGGAAAATCTGCAAGAGACGCAAGACAACATAAATAAACAGTTAACTGCTAGTCGAATGCAGATGATGAGACAATCTACTCCAAAACGCCAGGGATACACATCATCGGAGGAAAGCGAAACCACCGATCCTGAAGGCGGAGGAAATAGATCTCGTCTAAGCAGGCGTAGAAAAACATCTCACCGCCACAAATTGCCTGATTCGCCCCCGGCGGTTAGAAGACAACTAACTAGCACAGACTTAGGTAGTACAGAACCCACAGAACAAATTATTCAGGTCAAAAGACTCCCTACAATAGTTGATGAGCCTGAAATAATTAGGCCTGTCGTTCCCAAAGCCACTCCTGTGCTAGAGACCCCTGTACTTCCAGAGCTTAACTCTAAATTCCCTCTACACAGTACTACACTGCCTGTACCCGGTAGAACAGTCCATGAGAATATCCCTGTCCTGGAAGCTGAGAGAGAAATCAAAGATTTGTCTCCCGTCGTCCCGCGTCAGCCCGCTACAATGTTGGCGACTCCCGCTTCGGCGGTCGAGTGGGTAGAGGAGGGACGGCGGGGGATGAATCTCCTGCTCGGACAGATGCAGGAGACTGTCCACCAACTTAAGGGAACAGTAAGGGAAGGTAGGGCCGAATTGCAAGAAGTGCAGCAAAGTATCGCTCTAGAACGCGACATATTAGTCAATATACAAAAAGCGATACCAATACCCCCTGTAACATTGTGTCAACCTGTTAGGTCTGAAGTATTACATGCGCAAGGTGTGGAGCCTACACGCATCTATACTGCTAGTGAAGTAGAAACTCCTATAGCAAACCCTATTAAGGGTGATTATAGACCTGTTGTTAATGATATTCCCTATAGACCTGATAATGATCCGAGAAATTTATATACCGATAATTCGATATTAAATAACACGATGGCCCAAGAAAGCTTTACGCGTCAGATGGCTAGAACAGAAGCCCGCCAAGCGGTCAAAGTGGGAGAGATCGTCAAATTCAATGGAGATGAGATGAAATGGTTACCTTTCAACGAATATTACAAAGACAGCATACAGAACTCTGTGCTATCTAATGGAGAGAAACTTAGGTTCCTCATCAAGTGCTTGGAAGGACCTCCCAAGTTAATGGCGTTAAAGTTTATTGGACATCCAGAAGGATTAAGACAAGTTTGGGATACATTAAACATCAGGTATGGTAACAAGGATAACATAGCTAAGTATTTGTATGCAAAATTAGTAGCCCCCCGAAACTTCCTTAGTAGCGGGATTATAGAGTTTTCCGATGAGATTCAGGAGATCTGCAGACAATTGGACTGGTTAGGTAAGTCTCATGAATATCAGAGTTCCATGGTTATTGGAGCAGTAGTCTCTACTTTACCAAAGGGTGGAGTATGTACACGCTGGGACAAGAAAGTGTTGTATATGAATGAGCAGCAACGACGAAGCCCTACCATGGCTGATCTCATGTCCTTTTTAGATGGTGAAGTAAAACTACAACTCATCAAGCAGTCCAGAGAAAAAACATCGGAAAATAAGGTAAGTGAGAAACCCGTTTCTAGGAGAAGAGTCATACCAGTGTATTATACTGACGACGGCGAAAGCCAAGCTTCTCAAGAAGAGGACAGCGGGAAAGACACAGCAAAATCTTACTATGACAACAAGACCTATAAAGACGTAAGTAAATACAAGTTTCGAACCAGTGACAGGAGAGAACAGGTAACAACAACTCCTCCTACGTCTCCTAAGAGAATTCACGGAAGAAAGCCCGAAGAAAGAACGAGAGTGCATAACGTTACCCAAGGTAAAGTGAGTAACATCAAACCAAAATGTGAGCTGTGCGACGGGCCCCACCGTTTGAGTGCGTGTGCTGAATTTCTAAAGAAATCCCTTGTAGACAGACGTGCAGTCCTGTGGAATAAGCGGTTATGCTATAATTGCCTCAGATCAGGACACCAACGGCGAACCTGTTACTCCGACGTAAAGTGTGCAAAGTGTGGCGCGAAACATCACATCTTGTTACACAGTGAGTTCGAATGAAACAACCCGAGTCAGGTAAGTGAGCCCGAACTACATGTCCAATTCAGTGATGTAAATGACACTGATCAAGAATCTGAGATGGAAGGATTCTATACTGACGAATTCTCCGACGCCAACGAATCCTGTTACATAATCAATACCGCGGTGTATCGAGCACTTACTTATGAAAAGGACACCGACAATGAGTTCCCCCCAACTACTTTTGACAGACAACCATCTTGGAAAGCTCCAACTTCCAACGTAGGAATCAGAGAATTTCCTGTAGTGCAGGTAAGAGTTCACGGTCCTAACAAAAGTTACATAGTGAATGCCCTCCTTGACTCCGGCAGCACAGGAACATTCATTGATCAAGAACTAGCCGAAGATATCTTTGCTGGACAACCGAAATTCCAAACTAAGTTGAATATGTCCGGAATTATGCAGGTTTGGAAATCTACCATAACGGCAGATTACTATGTAGGTGCGTTGTCCACCCCCCAGGATAAATTAGGAGCACAAAGTATAAGGTCAGTAAAAATGGTGGCTATAAAGAACTTCGCTACTACCCAAGCAGAACCGTATAACTGGGACGAGGACGAGAGCATCCAACAGCTTAAGATACCTCGATTCCAGACAGATTATCCTGGAGTGCAAATACTCATCGGCCAAAACGCGCATGAGGCGCTTGAGACATTGGAGAAACGGCCTGCTCAACCGCAGCCACTGCAAACCTATGCGGTAAGAACTAGAGTAGGTTGGTACTTCACTGGCCCTTCCCGTAGAACTCTCAAAGAGAGATTACCTCAACAACAGGTATACCAAGTAAAGGAATTGGAAGTGGAGAGCAGTGATGTGGACGATCCAACTGAGGGAACACCATACTCCTCAGATAATGACGATATTAACTCCAATGTAGATCAATGGAGACATTGCCTTGGGACGATTAATCCAGCCGACATCGCTTCCAGAGGAGCAACTCCTCAAGAACTAATAGATACTCCAGGCTGGTTAGGTGGATCCGACTTCTTAAGTAAAGAAGAAGAAGAAGAATGGCCTCCTCATCTTACCACGGCGGAGATTAGACAGGCCAAGGGAGCGGAGAAAGTAACACAACAACTCAATCGCCCAGCTAGTCGTTTATGTTTACTGGAAAGAGACCGAAAACTGTCCGGAAACTATGGAAGGCAAGATACTCTTCCTACGACTACTTCCCTAATCCGACAAATATCTAGGGACTCCATAACGTGATAGCATGTGGAGTGGGCGTGTGACTATATCATTTTATATTTGTTTTTATTTTATATTTATGTATGTATTATTATGTAATTTTATTATAATCGTTTTCTTTAATTTTATTTAGTAGAATGTTATTTTAGTGATTATTTAGTAGATTAGTGCAATATATTAGTGTTTATTAAACCTTTTGACCATCTGTAATTCTAGTCGATTAAGATATCGCGGCACCCACCGATATACTTGAAAGACAAATTCTAGAATCAGTGGTTAACGTCCCCAGACAAGTTCTGGAATAAATCGGTGCCCATCTTAAATATTAATTTAATATTTATTAAAATCTGTAAAATTCAGATCCTTTAAAATTTCTAGTCAATTAAGATATCGTAGCACTTACCGATACTCTTAAAAGACAATTTTATAGAATTAAAGATCCTCAGTCCCCAGACATGCTCTGGAATAAAAATTGAGTCAATTTTAACATCAAATAATAAAATTCACGGGAATAAATTTAAATTCATATTTTAAATGAATTTCATAAATTGTCATTTTGTGCAATTTATAACATTCCCAAAATTCCATTAATTAATAGATCATGGGAGCGGAGATTCATCCTATTGAGTGTATTAGAGTGCGAGAATCTCCAACATATAGTCAGTAGCCGATAAAAATTAATAAAATCATGCATAAAGAGGATATTGACAATTAAAGAATTACTATTAAATAGCATTCCAGATCTGTATGCATGAGAATTACCCTAATTCTACCGCTAGCATTCCATAATGTCACCATAGCAACACCCACGCTAGAATTAGAAGCAAGATAAAAGAACAATAGAAAGCTTGTCACATTGCATAGCATAGAGAATACATAGCACACTGTTAGTATCCAAGGATACACAGTAATAACGTGACATTCTGGAAGGCACTGACTAACGGACAAATGGCCTGTATGTGTACAATTGGTGACAGTTGTGTGGAATTTGTGCGTTTATAGGTGAATGTTACTGCTAAAGTATGTTTACAGTAGCTAGTCGCAATTGTGAAAGTAGCCCAACTCTCCTATAGAAAGAACCTAAAGTGGATTCAAGCCTTTGGGACGGACAGTGGAGTGACTTGTGCCGGTTATCGTTGTCGTGATGTTGCTACATGTTGGCGTAAACACCGCGACGACGGTACATCGGCGCTGAGAATCCCACTGTCCGGGGGCAAAGAGAGGTAGGCAGCGACGTCCGCTCGCCTAAACATAAACTCATTTCGATATTAATAAACTCAGATAGCAGATATGACGGAGTTGATAGAAGATGATCTTGGTATCAGGGAGCGATATACTCTACCTTTACAAGCATTTGTAGATAGCTTGATACGCGGTGAAACCGATCCAACCATTACGGAGGACGATGGTCTTTATATCGAACCGCCGATGTCCCAAGAGCAACTTACGCGTGAATTGGACTAGCGAAAATTCACCGCTTGCTATACGCATCGTAATAGTACGTATATGGACTTCCTAACTACCGGCCATCCTATCGATTTACATGATACGGACGATGTAGACACCGAAAGGGAAATGGTTCTATTTAAATATCATACCCAGCGGAGTCGTAACGATAAACCGAGAATAGATCACGAAAATTCTATTCGTAACAGACTGGGAAGACGAACCAATATGCCTAGAATCTGAGGAGATTCAGCCTATCGCGCCCGGAACAGCGACAACGATTACATCCTAGAATGGTATCAAGGTCCACAGTGTCTCACTGCGTACGATTATCGCCATGCCAACTATGTTTCTCGGCAACGTTGTCGGTTATGCGCATCGAGAGACCATGTTACGCCCATGGACACAAACGTCCGCTGTTCCTATTTCCACGAACAACCGGCGATGGAAATTTATTGTGCGTATTGCAGACTCAATAACTTGCACATTTTTGCGGTTTGCCCTCAATTTATGACTCAATGTCACCATCGTCAACTAAAGGGACACGCCAGTTTCGATTGCCCTTTTAATCACGATTTGGAAAGCGTAGATAAAATGATCACACTACGTTACATCAGAGCTTGGGAAGCGAACACTGATTTACATTGTGATTCGCGCCATCGTTATTATCCTGGACGCGCTTACGAAGGAGTTTATGCGTTCCATCCTTATCTATTCGCTTCTGTCGAACAGAAATCACGCATATCGAGTTACGAACTACTGAAGCGCGTCGGAGAATGTATTTCAACCAAGTTCGTACGCAAATTTCTCAGGAGTGTTAATCCTAGCGACCTTCATTCCTATAACTTAATCAATTATATCCGTCAGGATCCGGACTATGGAGACTTATTTGTTAACTCACACCCCGAGTTACAGGAAGTGTATCGACGACCTTACGAATACCGAGCCCGCGAACGCGAGTTGGAAAGAACCATTAAACCCAGGAGGTTTCTGACTGCCTATGGTCCACCCACGGCTCTCGTTCAGACCACTCGTAAAGGACCCGTAGGAGCGGCTGTCTTAAAACGCGCTCTCAAAGCAGTTAGACCCCTCTCCCCCGACGTTGATGTCAATCAACCCGGCACTTCGACTGGCGGATACACCGACCATAATCCTCTGATGCAATTATATTGCACCCTTCACCCAGGAGTTATAGCCCTCCTTGTAAGGTGGCTCGCCCCAAAGAGAAAAGGACTCTGGCCAGCTTTAAAAAACTGCGTAAACGCCGTCCGCGCAAGAAAGGCTAACTGTTTAGAGTATTTACATATATTAGAAACTGTGATTTTTGTATATTTATAAACTTGAATCCCATTTTCTGGGAGCGGTGTAAAAGCTTTTGCGGATATACTCAGTCCCCGTCGCCCGCAAAGTACCGTTATAGGTGTTTTAACGGACATAAAAGTCATTCTTCTGTATGTGTGCTTTGGCGGACATGGTAAGGCAAAAAACCCGCAAATGCGTCAAATACCCTGGCACAGCTTAGCCTTGATGATTCAGATTACGACATCTAACAGCTGGTTGCTGACATGGAAACGGCCATTGGACACATGGTTCTTTGTTTAGCTTAACAGCCAATCAGAGCGATTTTTTCTGTCGATGTGGAGATATTTGGCCGATCGTGCTAGGAGTGTTCAGTCTTACTGTTTTTCTTGATACTGTTGTGTTGTTTCTATCTAGGCCAGGAACACCGGCTCTAGAGTCAATTCGTTTCAGACTTTAGAAGAAACATTAGTAGGCTTAAGATTATAGAGCGTATAACTGTTATCAGTCCAGTCATATCAATCTTGTCATATCATATCTTAACCTACCGTCTTAATGCTTTTTACTGTTGTCATATTTTGTATCAGTTGGTTGAATATTATTTGGAGAACATTTATAAAGAACCCAAATTTCCCAATTTTCTTGATACACTACAGGTTAGAGAGACAGGTTACATATAGCGATTGCGACTTATATTATTGTGGTTTGTAGTGAATTTAATGCTATTTGATAAGCACTACATGAGTCAGTTGCTGTTCTCTTTATATATGATAAAATTCATTGACGGTCGGCAAATTAGGGAGCAGTATTGTGTGTTACCGGTAGTGTGCATGATTGTGACTGATAACTAAGCATTTCCTAAAGAATGCGCCTCATACGTGAATCATAAGCCTTACCGACTTACCGTTGTGATTAGTATTATTAGTTATAGAATTAGTTATAGAATTAGTTATAGAATTAGAATTATAGATTAGTATATTATTTGGAGAACATTTATAAAGAACCCAAATTTCCCAATTTTCTTGATACACTACAGGTTAGAGAGACAGGTTACATATAGCGATTGCGACTTATATTATTGTGGTTTGTAGTGAATTTAATGCTATTTGATAAGCACTACATGAGTCAGTTGCTGTTCTCTTTATATATGATAAAATTCATTGACGGTCGGCAAATTAGGGAGCAGTATTGTGTGTTACCGGTAGTGTGCATGATTGTGACTGATAACTAAGCATTTCCTAAAGAATGCGCCTCATACGTGAATCATAAGCCTTACCGACTTACCGTTGTGATTAGTATAAGTCATATCTCTGTTTACCTAGATAGAGCGCCACGTCCGAAAGGAACTGTTAATATTTCCCGAAAGTGAATAATATTAGTCAGAAATTATTTATTAACGATCAATCGAATAATACAGTAAGCTTACACTGCAATAATAATCTAAGCCCTCAGAATCCAGTCTCCCGGGTATATCCAGCGGGTGAATGGACGCGCACTAGGCTGGCTTCTGCTAATGTTGTGTTTATTGGTATTAAATATTTGTCAATTTCTAAAGTCTATTTATAAACCAAAAGACATATAAATTTTGGCAGGTTAAACTGCTAAAGGTCTTCAAAAGCGCGTACACTACCACTACAGATGCAATTGAAGATGACTCAGATATGATACAAACAAATGACTTGACACCTACCACAAAAGAGAGGTTAGTTCTTTTAGTATATTCACTTCAATTTATATATTTATCATAATTGTTCCTAGATGATTTCTGCAAAGATGATTCCTTCGATAATAACATTTTTGAATACTAAATCCTCTTTATTTAATCCTACTTGGGCCGGGGGGCGTATTCCCAAACCTTACACTAGTAGGAAAAAATCATGTAAGGAATGGAGATAGTTATTAGTGTAAGAGTTTTATACTCAGTTTGGAGGTACAGTAGAAAGTGTTCCAAACGCTGTAAGGAATGGATAAATTGGGTGAAATCACGTAAGGGTTATTACAGCAACAGTATTAGATAAGTAGACTTTGATATTATTCTAGGCAGTAGAACATTGGGTTATGGTTATAAAGGGCTGCATGAGCTGCCCCCACACATAAGGACCACACTGCGCACAATATTGTGCTTTGGCAGCCCCATAGAGAAAATAAGCATGATGGACAGCCCATGACTTTCTTAAGACGCCTCCTAAAGGACACTGGCCTTGAAGATGCAGCTAATCTCGCGAAAGTCATGGGGGATAGGGAATTGTGGCGGTGCAACTTTGTTGATAAGCCGGCATAGAATTCTTAATGTACGCTGCATTTGGCTTGCCAATTGTGGATTGCATGGTTGTGGCAAAATACTTTTGCCAAGCCAGCATAGCATCGCAATGTGCAGTTTCAATGCAGCAGGCCGATTATAGTACTGTACAGCAGTAATTGCTTATGAATAGTCTGTCTGCTATTCGTGTGCATCGAACTGCACTAGCGCGCCATCAGGGAATGGTTAACAGGACATGGACATCTACTCTCGTCTCCTGCGTGGCAATGGTCGATTCTTGGAATATATCCGTTTGTTTATTGGTTCCAGTATGCTTCCGTTAGGAACTATTCCACACTTCAACAATCATCTTGTTTAAATCCTCCCATCGATCAACCGGACAATTTAGTTGCCGCTTGCAATCACTTTGGAAACTACTTTGTTGGGTATTACACAAGGATGCCCGATTTATGGTGCCATTGGCTGAATGATTGCCTCCGAACCACAAATTTTGCGGGCTAAGAATACTCGCGGGCTAAGAATACTCGCGGGATAAGAATACTCGCGGGCTAAGAATACTCGCGGGGTAAGAATACTCGCGGGCTAAGAATACTCGCGGGATAAGAATACTCGCGGGCTAAGAATACTCGCGGGGTAAGAATACTAGCGGGCTAAGAATACTCGCGGGCTAAGAATACTCGCGGGCTAAGAATACTCGCGGGCTAAGAATACTCGCGGGCTAAGAATACTCGCGGGCTAAGAATACTCGCGGGCTAAAAATACTGACGGGCTAAGAATACTCGCGGGCTAAGAATACTCGCGGGCTAAGAATACTCGCGGGCTAAGAATACTCGCGGGCTAAGAATACTCGCGGGCTAAGAATACTCGCGGGCTAAGAATACTCGCGGGCTAAGAATACTCGCGGGCTAAGAATACTCGCGGGCTAAGAATACTCGCGGGCTAAGAATACTCGCGGGCTAAGAATACTCGCGGGCTAAGAATACTCGCGGGCTAAGAATACTCGCGGGCTAAGAATACTCGCGGGCTAAGAATACTCGCGGGCTAAGAATACTCGCGGGCTAAGAATACTCGCGGGCTAAGAATACTCGCGGGCTAAGAATACTCGCTGGCTAAAAATACTGACGGGCTAAGAATACTCGCGGGCTAAGAATACTCGCGGGCTAAGAGTACTCGCGGGCTAAGAATACTCGCGGGCTAAGAATACTCGCGGGCTAAGAATACTCGCGGGCTAAGAATACTCGCGGGCTAAGAATACTCGCGGGCTAAGAATACTCGCGGGCTAAAAATACTGACGGGCTAAGAATACTCGCGGGCTAAGAATACTCGCGGGCTAAGAATACTCGCGGGTTAAGAATTCACCCAACCAAGTAAGTCCAGCAGTGTAATTGGCAATATAAAGTGATATGAAATAGTGCCGGTCGGCCCTTAGATGTTACCTGGTGTGGCTGTCAGTTTCAGACCAAACTAACTTTACAAAAAAATGGAGCGTACAGTATGTCTACAGTACATTGAAGCCATATCCTCTGTATGTGATTACATTCCAGTATATACAATAAGTCAAATGTAAACCCTGACAAGGCGAATTACCATTGAAATAAATAACTCCCTATAAAATATTAACACACAAGCAGTATTTGTGGTTTAGTCCAGTAAGCAGTAACTATGAATAACACACTTTTAGACTGGAGTCCGGTCAATTGCGACCCGGACAATTACGACCCGGACAATTGCGACCCGGTCAATTGCGACCCGGTCAATTGCGACCCGGACAATTGCGACCCGGTCAATTGCGACCCGGTCAATTGCGACCCATGTTTTTTAATAAAAATTATGGGTCGAAATTGTCCGGGTCGCAATTGAGCGGATAAAGTAAAGGACAATTGCGACCCATTTTGTTTTTGCAGTCTTTTAATTTTCTATAATTTTCTAAAGTAATAAATAATATGTTAATTTTATGTAATAAATTCATGTTCTAGAATTTAGATAATATAATATTACACTTACAACAGTTTAATACTTAATTTAAACGTTTTTTTTACTGTCAATTTTATCAATGATATACATTACATCTTTTTATCTGGATCCGGACAATTGCGACCCGGACAATTGCGACCCGGACAATTGCGACCCGGTCAATTGAGACCCATCTCTTTTTTCTAAAATCATGGGTCGCAATTGACCGGGTCGCAATTGTCCGGGTTGCAATTGTCCGGGTCGCAATTATCCAGGTCGCAATTGTCCTAACATCTTTTAGACTATATGTAAGATGGGCATTATGTATTTTGGATTCTTTGAAGTTCTGAGTTACGGTTTCCATTATTGCAATTACATTACAATTACATTATTACATTATAAAGCCTTTCATAAACGTTTGTATTGTTGTTTTGATTTATTATTGTAGTATTAAGATTGTCAAATGTTCAACTGGTGGCGATGTTACCACTGCACTCCTTGGTAATTTGATTTAGATTTTATAAAATAACTTCATGGAATTAAGATAAAAAATTAAGGAGCGCCCAATATTTGGACTTCCCGAAAATTTGAAAACGAATGTTTTGGAAATACACAAAGATTATTCCAGCAGCTGCTCGAAAAAATACCCTGGGGCGACTACATGTGCCCCACCAGGGTGAAGACAAATCCTTACGGCGCGGCGGGAGCGCCAGTGCGTCTACTCTACTGGCCCGGTCTGACAAACAACATTCGAGATTTCTGTGGCCAGTTTCCCCTCCTGCCTACACTATCAGACTACCCAGCCGGAAGAACCCTTCCTAGCGGAGCCTGGGAGCCCCCTCCCAGTCGGAGCTCTGAAGTCGTCTCTGCGGACTTTTTCTCGCTAGACAGTCTGTCACTACCTCGCCATGGATGGTGGAGCGTTACAGTGGCTGGCCCGAACTTTACCATATGCAGGTCCTCCCACTTCCCTGTAAATCATTACATCGTTGCGTGAGTGGTTCATACGATACGGTATCCCTACATCGGGTCGGATGCAGGGACCCGGACCCCCTTAAAGACAAAGACCACGGTGGACTTCCTATGGGACTTGGGGGGGGGGGGGGGGGGGTCACCCCGGTACTCTCCTTTGTGGAGTATCCTCAGGGGAAAGGACACGCCAAGACATATCTGTGAACGTGAAGGCCCTCAACACTTTATTAACAAAGACAGGGGGGTCTTACAACACAACACTACAACTTTGCATGAGGGTGTTCTGGAACTCAGAAACTGTCAGACGGAAAATAGTCTCTCCCCAGATGAGATAATGTTCGGCCACCCCATGCGGACACGTATACAGTACCAGCTCGCCACAGCGCGCAGAGCCGTCAGCTACTTGACCTGGTGACTCCAAAACTCAAATCAGCTCAGATCGCCAATTACAATCGGGGTGGGTTGCTGGTGAATTACCGGGTATTGGTAGGGTTGGTGAAGGTAGCACTGTAGTATATAATGTATTATATTACTTAATGCAATAGTCATATTATATTAAACGAAATATGGAATACAGTATTATTATACACATCTATTATTTACACTTGTTATTATTTCGATGGGACAAAATGATGGAGATTCCAATACTAATTATTCAACTGGGGGCTTTCTCTTCAGAAAAAACCGCAACTTTCTTCATATAAATGTAATACCGAAAGTTAAAAATCGGAATTTTAATTATTAAATCGTTTCTTAATTACATTTGTATTTAAGAACGATTTTAGATGTATACTGTAGTTGGAAATGCGATTTCATAAAATAGGCCTATAATTATTTCAAAGAGCGATTTTAGATTCCAAATTTATTCAAAATTATGCCTTGCGATAAATATTATTAGACTACAACCCCACGCCCCTCCCATATACAACATAGTTATCTTTTATGTATCACAGGCCTAATACAAAAAAATGTAATATAATGTAGGCCTATAATCGTCCTGGCCTTTAAATTAAATTTCAGTTGCACCGAAACAACGGTAAAATTTAGACGTTTTTTATTTTTAATTTTATCTAATACAGAATTTTACGGTGATTTTAATGGTAAAATCTGCTAACTATATGTACTACTGTATACTATATGACTTTTAGTTTTTGAGATACAGCTATTTAAATATTCCACTAATTTAATAAAATTATTAGTTAATATAATATTTAATAATAATATATTTAAATAACTAAATATATCTCTAATTCTTAACTATTTTCTAATTATCACTGGAGAAATGCATTCAGCGTAATTTTTAGACCTTAGAACATGTCTTAATTATCGATTATAACCAATTGGTTATTGATTATTGACATAATAAATATTAACCAATAGGAGATGGTTTAGCGCAAAATTCAAACTCAAATGTTTACCTGCATTTTTCTCAAATGTGCTTATTTTTTACTAAAAATCTATCTCCTCTGCCATTTCTTAACGGATTTCAATTTTTTTGTGGGAGGTTGTAGCTGAGGATTGTGTCTACAAAATAATGGGCAGATTTTCAAAATTTTGCCTGAGTCAGAAGTTATGACGTCATCAATCTTATCTTTTCGAAAAAATCAAAATTTTATGAAAAAATGACATTTGTCACGTCATAACTTTTTATTGCAGCAAAATTTTGAAAATCTGCCCCATTATTCTGTAGACACAATCTTTACCTACAATGTCCAAAAAACAGAATGAAAATCCGTTAACAAATGGCGGAGGAGATAGATTTTTAGTATAAAATAAGCACATTTGAGAAAATGCAGGTAAACATTTGAGTTTGAATTTTGCGCTAAACCATCTCCTATTGGTTAATATTTATTATGTCAATAATCAATAACCAATTGGTTATAATCGATAATTAAGACATGTTCTAAGGTCTAAAAATTACGCTGAATCCATTTCTGCATTTCTGCATAATTAGAAAATAGTTAAGAATTAGATATATATTTAGTTATTTAAATATATTTATTATATTAACTAATAATTTTATTAAATTAGTGGAATATTTAAATAGCTGTATCTCAAAAATTAAAAGTCGTATAGCGATGCAGATTTTACCAATAAAATCACCGTAAGAGTGTACAGTACACCAAGGTGGAACTTGTATTTGCATTTGTACTTGTATTTAGATTGCATGAAATTTGAAACTGAGTTAGTTTTATCTCCCTCCTCAGTGGGTGAGCCAGAATTTTTATTTTTGGTTTCACTCTATAACTGTACGTACAGTACAAGTGTTTAAAAAGGCATCGATTGCACAAGTCGTACAGCAGTTATTCTTCAATCTTAGTTATTTTGTTGGTACTACAGTACTGTAGTTGAAAGATGGCCGTACATAGATTACAAACTTGTAAAAATATTTACACTTGGTTGGGAAATAGCAGAGTTGGGCATTCGAAAGTTGCGTTATTTGCTTCCACTGCAGGACATTTCATCATTTATTATATTCAATAAATAATGCACAATATTATGGAACATTTTTGTTTATCTCATAATTAGATAGGCCACAATGCAATGCCTAGATGAATACTACAGTAGTATGGATATTCAAACATTGGCATTATGTTCTAGAACATGGTGTATTTACTAAATATAATAAATTGTCTGCAGTGGAAGCAAATACATGCAACTTTGGAATGCCTATCGTATTCATGAGATGATAATTGATGTTAACGACATACTGACTAATCTGCTAATAGGGGGTTGTACGATACGATACGTAGGCCTATAGTATTCATACGATACGAATACGGACTTTTAACAAAAACAATAAACTAAATTTAGGAACACAGTTTACAGTAAAATTGTTACTTTTCGGCACTAATTTTTCAATATTAATTTAACATTAACCCTATGAGAAGGCTGAAACGACACCCCAATTGGCTTTTGCGTACATTACAATGCACGTTGCATGCACCGCATACAGTAGCTGCATAGCACACGTCACATCACTTGTCAGTTCAGCACACATCACTTGACTAACTGCCTGACTCTGATCAAGCAGCCAAGGCCAAGCTCAGAACAGAAGCTTGAAGGAAGTTGAAGGTGTATTGTATACTACAGTTTGCAGTACTGGCAGACCGGTACCCGTACGGTACCAACCAATACTGCAATACAGCAATAGCCGATACCGTCTGACTGACCGTACTGCGTAGCGTACTGCGGTACTGGTTCACTGGCGGACTGGAGTTGGAGACTGACGGACTGACACACTGACTGGATGGCAGTGGCAGATGGTAGCCGGTAGGCCTATCTGCCTATGCTGCTATATGGCGCTGAATGGCAGGTTCCGGGTCCAGCTGTCTTTCTACTCTATAGGCCTGGCTGCCTGGCGCCTAGATCAGTAGATCAGCTATATAGGCCTACAGTCAGGAGTGCAGAGTCAGGGAGATCGAGATCATCAATTTTCAGTTGGGCACATGCCCTTAAATAAGCTCCAAAAGTGGGTTCTTATTTAAGGAAAATGGCTCTTATTTAGGGTTTTCGTTTTTTGGCCCTTTTTTGGATATTTTTTCGTCATAACATGCAATAACTTGTTTCAGGAAAAAATAGGCCTACCGCATAATTTTATTTCATAATATAAAAGTGGGGTCTTTCTTGAACATAATGCAAAAAACCAAAAAACATTTCACCTTCACCGTCCGATTTTTTTCTACAAGCGTTTTAATATTGCACCAAAATGCGATCTGTTCCTATCCTAAATAAGAGGGATTTTTTAAATTTACCTTATTTAAGACATCGAAATTGTACACATCAGCACATAAATACTACCGGTACTATAAATACAACTATACTATAAATACAAGTCAGCAAGTACCGGTACTGTAAATACAGAAATAAGAACGTTTTGAGCTGGGTTTCTTATTTCTGTATTTATGAATAGGGCCTACAATTTCATTCCAAAATCTGCACACTCCTTAAATAAATTTAATATTCCTTATATCAGTATATAGGCCTAGGCCTATAACTATAATTGGCCTACTGTAATACAATCTGACAATGGATTTAAATGTAATTTTCATCGCTCTGTTGTGGTGTATTTCTTGTCTTCAACACATTGGCGCTATATCATTCCATCTTCCAGCCAACATAAAGAAATGTTTAAAAGAAGAAATCCACAAGGACGTCCTAGTAACTGGTGAGTACGAACTTAGCGACTCGCCGGGGCACTCGACCCTCCTAGAAGTGACCGACTCTGTCGGCCACGTCCTTTACCAGAAGGACGACGCCGGCAAAGGGAAGTTCGCATTCACAACCGACGATTACGACACAATCTCCGTCTGTTTCAACTCGCGTGTCCCCACCAACATGCGGGTGGAGGCGCGAGAGGCTAGTATCGACCTGAAGCACGGCGTGGAAGCCCGTAACTACGAGGACATCGCCAAGGCCGAGAAGCTCAAGCCGTTGGAGGTTGAGTTACGTCGTCTCGAAGATCTATCCAAGGCCATCGTCAGCGACTTCTCCTACATGAAGGCTCGCGAGGAGGAGATGCGAGACACCAACGAGTCCACCAACTCTAGGGTTCTGCTCTTCAGCGTACTCAGTATGGTGTGTCTGCTGAGTTTAGCAACCTGGCAGGTTTTCTATCTGCGACGATACTTTAAAGCTAAAAAGCTTATCGAATAGTCGGTACCGGTACGTCTGTCCTTCCTTCCACTACTGGTCGTCCGGTTACGTTCGGCGGATGTTCCGACTCTACCTAAACCTTCTAAATCCTCATTTTCCTCATCGATCCTTATTTTTGTATTTGTGTTGCTGTGGTAACCGGTTGCTGTTAGTGGGGTGTTGGTTTGTAATGAAAATGCGAAAACTATCTTGACTTCTAAAGAAACTAACTTATTTTTAAAGTCGATAATTTTTTGCCCAATAACTGCGCGTGAGTTCTTTCAGTAATGCTGGATTATAGACTACTTACTTAATTTACTACATCGGTTCTACGTAACTATGTATTGTATGTTAGGGTGGGTTTTAGTAATTATTTGGGATTTAATTGTTTAATTTCCAGACTCTCCTGTCACGAAACAATTTAAATGTTTTTAAATTAAAAGTTGGAATTAAATAGGTTCCAAACCGATCGACCCCCCCCCCCCCCCCCCCCTCCCCCTCCCCAATGACAACAATGACAGTTCTTAATCTTTATTTTACATTGGTGATAATAGTGATAGTCAAGCGATAATAACAGACTGTAGGTCCTCCGATTGTTACGTATGCTGCTGATTAGCTATTAGGTAGGTCGTCTTACTGGTCGTGTTATTTATAATATATCGTTCAATATGTTCTAAACCAGTCGTTTAAGTGACGTTAATGCCGTAGGCGTCTCCTTTTCAAATATCGTTGCACTCAGTTTTAATAAATAGTTTCCAAAATAAGCATTTCGGAAATTCACGAAAGAACCAGCACATTATCATATATTAAATATGTACTTAGTAGCTACTCCTACTGTTACATACCAGATATAAATCATCCGGTCCATTTTGTGTAACTTTTGGGTTTTGCATCATGTAGTTTTTATTTTTTATACGTTTTTGTGTTTGGTTATTTATTTTTTTGTGCTCATTTTAACAGAGTGGAATAATTTTACTACAATATTTAAAGTATTTTGTTGGATTTCGTTGAATCGATTTCATTGACGAATTTCAAAAAACACATTTTTTGCTGAATCTCCCATAAGTGACAACAATGTGCGTAAAGGTACAGGGTACCCCATCACCATAGACACGTACAGAATAAAGCAAACCCCTTCAGTCATCAGATCTTTTCGTGGAATCTTGTTGATCTCGATTGCTCTAGGGGCAGGCTAGAGAACTGCGGAATTATCAACTTCCTCACAAAGACGGGATGGGTACTGTAAGTAAAACAGTAGATCGCAATCCTAAAAGTAATTCTGCCAAGTTTCGGCTCCGCATATCCACGGCAAGTCATTTAAAACAGTCTAAGGTCAGCGACTGAAAAAAAATGTCATGGCAACACTCAAATGATGTGATTCAAAATTCTGTAATATTGTTTCCATACCCTCATGTTCATGACCTACTAAAGATATCCATAGCACAGTAGGTTATGGTTAACTATATTTCCTATAGGCCAGGGCCGTGTTGTCTGTAGCTATGTTATTTAGTTCTGTAGTGTCCAAATGTCAGCAGAGTGGATTATTTTGCATACTTAGCTCACGGCTGTAATGGTATCACTATTTCATTTCCAACCATTGCATACACTGACTGTGTAGTTAATTATATTGTCCTTCAAACATTCGACGACAGACGAGCGGTAACAATATGCTAAGCTCGCTAACTATTCATTCACTCTGCTTACGCTGCAGTAGTTAAGAACAGGAACTACACCTTCAGTTACATTCGCTTCTAGCAGAGAACTGCAGATCGATTAGGCTTACCGTCCCACTACTACTACTACTACTAGGATCGGCATGCTGCATTGCAGCTGCATTTTTAAGAATGCTGTGCCGGCTTGTCAACAAAATTGCACCGCCACAACTCCCTATCACCCATGACATTTGCTAGATCATCCGCATCTTTAAGGCCAGTGTCCTTTAAGATGCGTCTCAAGAAAGTCATGGGCTGTCCACCATGCTTATTCACTCCATGAGGCTGCCAAAGTACAAGATTATGCACTGGCTGGTCCTCACGGCGAAAGCAATGTCCTGCAAAGCGGAGGGGATTTTGTTCTAGTGTCAAGCTTGGGGGAACCAATGAGACACCTCCAATGTTATATAGTGTCTGGTTGGAGATGTGTGCATTGTACTTGACACAATGAACCCGGCGTAGCATTCTTGTGAATGTGCCATCCAGAGATTTGGTGTCCTCAGCAGTTAGAGCCCAGCATGGACTCCCGTAGAGGAGTACTGGAACTACTGCTGCTCTAAATAATCGGACCTTAAGTTTCCGATTAATTCTCGGTGACTTCCAAATCCTGGAAAGCCTATTCAAGGCTGCCCATGCCTTTCCCTTACGTATTCGAAGGTCCTCACCTGACTTCCGGATCCATGATCCCAGGTAACAGAAGTCGTCGACATGCTCAAGCATAGAGCGTCCCACAAAGATACAGTATCTCACAAGTTTCAGCTTAAACGAAATCACTAAATGAGTTAAGAATTTTACTATGAGACATTTCGCCCTCTAGCGGCAGCCTTTACAAGTGCAGGCGGATTAGCGTCCGTTGAAAGACACAGCTGATGGCCAAGTACATAACTGCTAAGTTTGAGCTTGGTCGAATTAAAAGAAATGAAATGGGAGGACATTTAATGTGTAGACATGTAGCCCTCTAGCGATCGAAAGGTTGGCTAAGTTAAAGTATTTTAATCGCAGAAATGTTCGTCTATAGCCACTCGCTACAATGAGAGCCCGTATAGTGTATATTAACGATGAACCTCCACGGCCACTATGATTATTACTACACTCTATTGTAGTTTCAAATTTAGGCAGCACAGCACAGTTACACCCATAGAGAAATGCGATCGATACTTTTACAATTATTGGTATTTTTGGACGAATGAGTGGTTTAATATTATTATAACTGTCGTTGAACACAGCTTCGCAATAACGTCCAGCTTGGATCGAACTGGTGACCTCCGGGTTGGAATTCTGCCGCTCTATCTAATCATTCAGCCAGTGGCTCAGGTAAAAGGTAGACCAGGAAATACTACTGAAATGTGCTGAAGAATGGAAATATGTAGGCGGCCTAAATAAAATTGTAAATAACAAAATTCTGGAAAATGGAATGAAAACCATATTGTCGTATAAGTGTGAACAAATACAAAATATGGCCAGTCAATAATAAAAACAAATGGGAGATTTAATAATCTGAAGTTGGAAGTGTTTCTGGATATGTGAGAAATTCAGGTAACTGTTTACAATATAAAGTACAGGTACATTTGCAAATTTCACAGTGTCCCAAGCCAAGTATTTCACCACGAACGAACGCAGTGTAGTATAGTACTCTACACGAATATGGACCGAACGTGTGGCGAACTGGACCTCAAAATGAAAAATAATCTAAAAACAACAATCCATGCAGACAGGTGAAAATTAATATTGAAATTAATATGGTAATTTCATTCATTATAAATTTATTTGCTTATAAGATGTCGTTAAATTAAGATTACATTATTCTAAACACTGCTGATGGGGCACTGCTTTTACCAGTGTACCAGCCACACCTGCATGTGTATTTTGATTGCAGTATTTTGTGCACCGATACTACTACTACTAGGATCGGCATGCTGCATTGCAGCTGCATTTTTAAGAATGCTGTGCCGGCTTGTCAACAAAATTGCACCGCCACAACTCCCTATCACCCATGACATTTGCTAGATCATCCGCATCTTCAAGGCCAGTGTCCTTTAAGATGCGTCTCAAGAAAGTCATGCGCTGTCCACCATGCTTATTCACTCCATGAGGCTGCCAAAGTACAAGATTATGCACTGGCTGGTCCTCACGGCGAAAGCAATGTCCTGCAAAGCGGAGGCGATTTTGTTCTAGTGTCAAGCTTGGGGGAACCAATGAGACACCTCCAATGTTATATAGTGTCTGGTTGGAGATGTGTGCATTGAACTTGACACAATGAACCCGGCGTAGCATTCTTGTGAATGTGCCATCCAGAGATTTTGTGTCCTTAGCAGTTAGAGCCCAGCATGGACTCCCATAGAGGAGTACTGGATCTACTGCTGCTCTAAATAATCGGACCTTAAGTTTCCGATTAATTCTCGGTGACTTCCAAATCCTGGAAAGCCTATTCAAAGCTGCCCATGCCTTTCCCTTACGTATTCGAAGGTCCTCACCTGACTTCCGGATCCATGATCCCAGGTAACAGAAGTCGTCCACATGCTCAAGCATGTGCACCGATAGTTCAGTAGTTGTGGTGCGTGCCACGTAAATACTTTTTACTTTTTGCAAACTTTTTACACTCATATAGTCTATCAAAAGTTTAGCAGAAATTTTACAGAGATACAGACTTCTGTAGTTCATCTGTCTGCCGCTAGGAGGCGAATTGACTGAAACGTAAAAGTAGCTGTAATTATAGAACCAACCATCAGATTCATCTGAAATTTGGTAGGAGTAACCTATGGTCATTGCTGAGTTGCACTAACTGCCGCTAGACAGACAGTCTTTTTTTAAGCAAAATACTGCAATCTATAAACCCAGAAACATGTTACCGATAGGCCTACAAGTAAAAGCAGAACAGCAGTGTTTTTTTTGTGAAGAATCTTTTA
>JAUCBJ010004401.1:0-38602 GCA_032718475.1 Nemertoderma westbladi | reverse complement strand
GGGCGAGACACGTATGGCGAGCCATCAGCGAACTGATATAATTATACTATGGCCGTTTTTCAAAAGTCTGTGTGTGTGTGTGTGACGTGTGTGTGTGTCGGTAGCCATAAATGTCGGAAGCCATAATCTAAATTAATATATTCAGCTAAAGAGCACCAATCTGAGCGAATGATACATCGGTTAGCAAGGCAGCTAGCTACTTGCAGACCAATCATAGGTGGCCTGCAGCAGGCTGGGTTGGTTAAGTAGTAATCTCAATAAATAGGACCCAGCAGGAGAGTGGAGAGGATCTACTGTGATTGGTTCTTGACTTACATTGGTAAGAACCAGCAGTGAATCTTAGATTAGCTTTTTTCAGTTCACATATTGTTTATAATCATAAACACAAAATGATTCAATTATTCAATTTTGCAATGTACCGGATGGGTGCTAGCGAGGTAGGCCTAGCAGGTCGTCAGTCCGTCATCCTACAAGTTGGATCTTGACTCTATCATGTGCGTTCATCTATATGATGCAGACCATCCTGAGCCCGTGGTGAACATGAATTGTAAAGGCTATCTCGAGGCTGATTATTTTACACATTTACTTGATACTTGCATGAATGCGTCTTTGAGGTAAAATTGCATTATTCTGCAGTTGTTTTGTTATCTGAGAAATTAACTGATCAGCAAGCAGGAAATTATAACAGCATCATCGTAACCACTCTGCTGACACTTTGCAGAATAAATTCTACCAGACCATAGCTGCGTGTTGGGAGGACGTCGACCAGTTTGCGGTTCTTCAGTCTGCCACTAGGAGGCGAAATGTCTGAAAGTGAAAATCGTATCCTATTTTGTTATTAATAATGATTTTTAGCTGATACTTAGGTCCTTTACACAATATGTTTATAATGTTTTTTTTGCTGATACCAAGCAGAGTATACTACACCGTAAGGGTGTGTATTTGGGCTTGGGGAGACGATGACCAATCTACAGTTCCCCAGTCTGCCGCTATTAGGGGATGAAATGTCTGAATGAGGAAACCTACAATTTTGTTGTTTATGAATGCTTTTTTGCTGATACTTGGCACTTGGCAGGCAGTCTGTCACTAGGGGGCGAAATGTCTGAAATTACAACCTTCCATTTTAATACGATAGAGTTGCTGCAGTGACCTACTGCACTACAGGTTGTTTGCGAGGACGCTGCCCACTACTCTGCAGTTATACAGTTTTCCACTAGGGGAAAATATCACACAGTTTAAACCTTTTCCCATTTTATTATTTATCTATTACAACATAAAGCCTTATGTTTATTATTGTATGTAGCTGCAACTAAAGCGGCATCAGTCTGTTTGTTTGAGAGAATGCTCACTTATGTAAAGTTTTGTTAAGTTAATTAATTAATTTATTTATGTTTGATATTGTCCATTGATTGATTGACTGTATAGAAGCTTGTGAACTAGAAGGTTTCTAGTGTTATATATAAATATGCATGTATGACTGTGAGTCTGTCCAAGCTATACGCTCCGACACACGAGCACCAATCTGAGCAAATGATCGAAAGCTCTCATCCCGACTCCCGAGCACGTAAACTATCGCTATCTCGAGGCTAATTTTACTTGTTTGTTTGCGTGAATGCGTATTTTGTGTGGGGCGAGACACGAATGGCGAGCCATCAGCGAACTGATATACTGTAATTATACTATGGCCGTTTTTCAAAAGTCTCTGTGTGTGTATGTGTGTGTGTGACAACAAGGCATGAACAAGGGCAGCCGTGCCCAATAATATTTCTTGAAGTTGTACATTACTAAAATGGCAGCTAAAGCTAAAGTCATTGACCAAGCCAGTGCCTAGGCTAGCACACAAGGACATGGCCTAACCTGTAGTAGTCTAGTAGAGGAATAGCGCTCCTTCAATACATCTCAACAGACATCAATTCATTTGCCTGTGCCTACCATAACATAACATATATGCTTGATTTCCAATCACCTCTCACCACAATTATTATTAGTAATTAAAAGTTTCAATTCGATTTGTCTTTCCGTTATCTGGTTATTCAGTTATTGCATTATTAATAAATAAATGTTTAAAAATATATCTTAGGCCAGTATTGGTTGACAGAAGGAGATACGCAATGCGTATCCCATTGCGCCTCATAATAGCCTCTCGTCAACAAGTCAACCCCACCGACTAGCGGCACTGGCTGTTTCAGCTAACGGGGCTCTGTCGAAAAACGCGTCCCTGATGCAGTAAGGGCCCTCTTTTGAGGAGCAAAATTATTATTGCCGCGGAACTGCTTCTACTCTAGGCCAGACCTAGCCAGAAGTAGAATCCTCACCAACCATCAACACGAATAGATGAATCTGACACTTGCCCCAACACACCCCCCCCCCCCCCCCCCCCGCCCCAATGACGCAGAGGCAGACCAACAACACTCCTCTTCACCTCTACCGATGTCGGAGAGTAAAAAAATACCACGCATTATAGAATACAGGATAAGTTTGATCCAAGCAATGCAACGAAACCTGTAAGTTAGAAAATGCATGGTCCCAATATTTGCAAAATAATTACAAAGTCCTAGTCCGAGTGGCCCACACCCGCTCAGGTGTGCCCACTGCGGATCTTCCGTAGTAAACCAATTTGGTCAGGTCAAATCCAAACATTCACTGGAGATCACCCAATGGGGCGCTATGTGAAATACCGTGCAGACACGATGATGAAATATATCTTACGAAATATGGTTAATAATTAAAACGTGTCGCTAACATTCTCGCTGTGGGGGTTTTAAGGGGTGCTGATTACATTTCTGATGTCAGTTTTCACGTTTACATAAATCTAGTCTGTCTGTTTGTCGGTAATTCTGTTAGTCAGTCTGTCAAAACATAAAAAATAATTCAAATTAACTAACATTCTCGCTATGGGGGTTTTAAGGGGTGCTGATTTCATTTCTGATGTCAGTTTTCAGGTTTACATTAATCTAGTTTGTCGGATTGTCGGTCTTTCTGACAGTCAGTCAGTCTGTCAAAACTTTAAAAAGAATACAAACTAACTAACATTCTCGTTATGGGGGTTTTAATGGGTGCTGATTTCATTTCAGATGTCAGTTTTCACGTTTAATAAATCTAGTCTGTCTGGCTGTTGGTCTGTCGGTCTTTCTGTCAGTCAGTCTGTCAAAACTTAAGAAAGTATACTAACTAACCAACATTCCCGCTATGGGGGTGTTAAGGGTTGCTGATTTCATTTCTGATGTCAGTTTACACGTTTACATAAATCCAGTCTGTCTGTCTGTCGGTCTTACTGTCAGTCTGTACTACTGTACTGTGGTTGGCATTACGCCATATATCTAACATTGATAATACAGTCTACAATAAAGCCTATCCTATCTACAGTACAGAATGGATTTTTTGCCATGAAGAGCACTAAATGTCTTTAATACTATCCACCAGTATACCTAGACCAAGAGCCTTCCAATAAAACATGTATTGCAGCATGACGTCCACTGCATGTCTTAGTGTTGTCCATGGTGACATGCACTGGACGTCATAGGCTCTAAGGGGTTAAGCAACACGGTCCCTACTTCGTCTGTCGACACCCCAGCCATTTTTCACCAATCATTTTTTAGAGTTTTTAAATTTTTTTGTTATTGGTGAAAGTTCTAGAACATTAGTAGATATGTTCTTTATGATAGCTACCGGTAGTGTTTTTTGCTAGCTAGTATTTTTAGAAATTATAAAAAATGTGAAAGTCCATGATATTTCAGGTTAAACTGTTGAAGAATATATTAATGACCAAAATAATTTCCAAAAATTACTAGCTAGTAAAAAATACTAGCTATATACCATAAAAAATCTACTAAGGTTCTAGAACATTCACTAATATAAAAAAGCAATCAAAATCACAAAGAAATAAAAGTTAAAAAACTCATTCGGGACACTTTTGCTTAAGGAGTCAAAATTGTAGAAAAAATTACCGAAGTTTGCGACGTTTGCGAAATGCGCGACGTTTGCGAAATTCGCGAAGAATCCGTCAGTTTCTGTGCCCTAATGGGTTCGTGCCAAAACAATCAAATCTTACACACTTAACACACACGAACTAATTTAAAGTGGGTATTAGTATGCCTGAATAATTACATAGAAATTAAGTTAATGAACGCTATTTCAACATGAAATCTACGGAATCAATACACAACACACGCACACTACTGAATTTAAAAATTTATATAGATTTCAACTTATATTTGCCTACCTTTTAATGTGTGACTAATTTAATTATTCAACCCTATATATTTGTAGCCTTTTTAATTTGTGCCTTTAATTGAATCAAACATTAAACTAAAATATATGTCACAATATTGGTCTGTCTGTAGCTGCTCAATGAATCCCTCATAAATTTGTTAATTAGTCGCTGTTCATTCATTGAACATTTTAACACGTGCTGCTCGAAGACCCCACAACGTGTAATAAATTGTACTAATACGTAGGTAGGCCTACAGTTATTTTTTAAATGCAATATGGCTGTCATTTTGTTAATTTCTGTTCGTGATATTAAGTGACACTGAAGAATGAATCCCAGACTGTAATATTCAATAGTCTACCGCAAGGGGGCGATAATGTTCTAGAATGTAAATTGCTTGTCATTTTTTTAATTCCTGTCCGTTTGTTTTGAAATTTTCTAGACACCTACAATATAAAATGATACTGGAGAAGGAATCCTAGACTGTAATATTCATTTTTCTACCGCTAGGGGGCGATAATGTTCTAGAATGTAAATTACTTGTCATTTTGTTAATTTCTGTCCATTTGTTTTGAAATTTTGTCTGTTTGTTGACACCATCTACAATATGGGTGGACAAGGTGGACAAACATATACAACACTGCCAATAATGAATTCAAAATACGAATAATTTTAAATTTTGTAAGAAAAAAATTTTTTGAAAAAAATTTGTATTTTTAAAAAAAAAATTTAAATTTTTTTAAAAAAGTTTTTTTGGTTGCAAGTTTTTTTGAAATTTTTTTTAAAGAGTTCATTAACAATATAATAGTTTCAAAGTGTTAAAAGTTGTATAAAAAGCCATATATCGTAACACTACCCATTCATTAGTAGCGAGTGTTTAAAGACGGCCAAGTACTGTTGTAGGCAGTGTACAGTGGCAGCATATGATGGTATGGCAGATGGGAAGCCATGAGGAGGTAAATTGCGGACATACAAGGTATCAGATAGTATTTCCAGGTCTATCTTTTACCTGAGCCGGTAGCTGAAAGGTTAGAACGTCAGACTTCCAACCCGGAGGTCACCAGTGGTACGACCCCATCTGAATTTGTAAAGCTGTACCCACAAGAAAATTATATCACAAATCCATTTGGTAAGATTAAAACTGACCCCGAGAAATACTACTAGAGTAGTTTCATTGGTCAATATCAGTGAGGTTGTTAAGTAATGTTGATAACGTTTTTGGAATTTTGGGAAAATTTAGATAAAATTAAAAATTAATTATACATAAAGCTATTTATATTTAGGTGGTACCTGCGTCAGTGAACTTCCAAACTGTATTTGCGAGAATGGTTTCCTATGCAGCCATGGCAAAACACCATCAGCAAGTGGATGCGTTGGTATGTTATGTAATTATATCATCTATTCAAATTTACTTATATAATAAAATAAAATAAAATATTTTATTTTATTTTTTTATTACAGAAACTTGACGCCAGCTGGCTGGCACTATAAACACAGGGGAAACCTAATAAGTCTCGAATTGTTATTGTAAGGAAAACAAGTTCATATGAGATCGAATTTAGAAAAATTCTTAAAAAGTCAATTTAAAAAGCAATTCTTAAATTGCTTAAATTCTCTTTCAGTTGAATGCGAAACAGACGACAACTATTGCATTGAGAAATCCGAGGTTGCTATGTGCCAGAAACCTTTTGCAACAGCTGTTAGCGGAGGAGGAGGGTGCCAAGCGGTTTGCGAAAGCGGTGAAGGTTGTGTGGCGGGACGAGATGAATGGGACATGTCCCGAGTTCCAGATAAGGCTTGGCCGCATTGTGCGATAGGTTATGTACCGGGGGCGATAGTTCAAGGACAGACGCTGGACTCCCAGACATGCTACCGGATTGGTTAGTTGTGTTACCTTATACAGACCCGCTACAACAATTTATTTGCATATTCTGGTATAAGGTGTAAAATATGATAAGTCGCATTGAATCAGAGTCCAAAATAATGAACTGTTCAACATGAAGGTATTCAAATGCTTATCAATAAAATTCTTACCGATCGTCTATTATTATTAGTTAAATAGTGCACCGAAAACGAAAATCGTTAAAATACAAAAAATTATTTTTATCATGTTAAACTTGTTTTGTTAATTATTAATTAATCAATTACAATAAGAACCATTCTATACAATACTATACAATACTAACTTAAAAATACTTCAATTGGTAATATGAAGAATGCATGCAGAGTGATTAAGTGGTATGAAAAGTTCAAGCTACAGTTGTTCAAGTCTTCATCATTATTCTCACTCAACCAGTCAGTGGAGCGAATGGAATCAACTTTCTATTTGACAGGTGATGTAACCTAAGTTGGCTTCAACCATGTAGGGTACATATTGATTTCATTATGATGTGCAATTCTCCATTTATTAGCCATATTAGCGAGCACTCCACCTGCTTCATGAAGCCTTTTTTTCACAAGCGAGAGGTCATCACGAATTTATGTTGGATGAGAGTTATGACCTGCCCTAGAATACCTGACCTGACCTGACCCTTCTCCAGTGATCACCGCCTTATTGTGGCCAAGGTAAGACTTAGTCTGCGTGCTAGCAGAACAACGAAATCTGCCTTGCCGCGGCATGACTGGTCCTCTCTGTTGCAACAGCCAAGTGTGAGATCCAGCTTCACACTACAGCTGAGCAACAGGTATGAGGTTCTTGCCTCTGAGGCGGCAGATCACTGTGAGGGCTATACTGCCTTCACAGAAGCAGTTAAGTTAGCAGCTGCAGAAACAGTTCCTGTATTCCCTCGAAACAGGAAAAGGAAATCCTGCCTAGTACCTAACTGATCTAGACTTTGCTGATGACTTAGGAGTACTCTCAGAATCACTAGAGGGAGCCCGACGGCTCCTCAGCTCATTAGAACATGCTGCTTCTAGTGTTGGTCTTTTTATTAACTCCAGAAAGACCAAAATTTTGACAGTTAACTTTGAAAGTCCTCAGCAAGTCTCTGCTCGGATGAGCATAAGCTCAAAGTATGGTATGCTTGAGCATATGGACGACTTCTGTTACCTGGGATCATGGATCCGGAAGTCAGGTGAGTACCTTCGAATACGTAAGGGAAAGGCATGGGCAGCCTTGAATAGGCTTTCCAGGATTTGGAAGTCACCGAGAATTAATCGGAAACTTAAGGTCCGATTATTTAGAGCAGCAGTAGTTCCAGTACTCCTCTTTGGGAGTCCATGCTGGGCTCTAACTGCTGAGGACACCAAATCTCTGGATGGCACATTCACAAGAATGCTACGCCGGGTTCATTGTGTCAAGTACAATGCACACATCTCCAACCAGACACTATATAACATTGGAGGTGTCTCATTGGTTCCCCCAAGCTTGACACTAGAACAAAATCGCCTCCACTTTGCAGGACATTGCTTTCGCCGTGAGGACCAGCCAGTGCATAATCTTGTACTTTGGCAGCCTCATGGAGTGTATAAGCATGGTGGACAGCACATGACTTTCTTGAGACGCATCTTAAAGGACACTGGTCTTGAAGATGCGGATGATCTAGCAAATGTCATGGGTGATAGGGAGATGTGACGGCGCAATTTTGTCGACAAGCCGGTACAGCATTCTTAAAAATGCAGCTGCAATGCAGCATGCCGATACTAGTAGTAGTACCCGAAGAAATCAGTGGACTATGAGATCAAAGGGTATACTTTGTGAGACTCTGCAGGGTTTCTGGATCGAAAACAGTCTTGGATGCCATGAAAGACACACACACCGATCAGTTACAAAGCCAACGTCAACCACCAAAACGTTATTAATGTGACGGACTAATGCTAAGGGAAGGCTTACAGTTAATGTGTGCACGACATATTAGATTGGCATGATTATCTTATGTGATACAGAGCCCATAGCAGGATGCAAGTAATAGCGAGCATTACCTAGAGTCTTGCGAATAGTTTGTTTACATTGGAGGTCATTTGGGCATTGATGGCCTCATTCCAATTGACAAATGTACGGGTGTACGTACAGCCCATTGTCATCATAGAGGTTTATTGACTGATATTGGCACACGAGATGGTAGGTGGCCTAGGGTTGAGAAACCCAACCACAGAGGAGAGTTGCACATACAACATACATCTGAAAGAGGAACAAATATGCTCAGTGCTCATCATCAATAAAGTGTGGTGAGGAGGCATTTTCTGTTAATTTCGAAACTTTCAATTTCTTTGTTTAAAAATACAGTGATAAGAATCGAATCGCAAGTATATCATTTTGCCTTAATAAAATGTAAACAAAGTAAATATTAATTAAAATATCATATAAAAATGTGCCAATTTCAGAAGAATTCCATTAAACGGACATCTTAGTAAATTTTACTGTTCTAAAATATATGCAGGTTGTGCCCAAGAATCTGATACTAGTTGCCTAATAACCACCAACTCCTGTCCAATCGAATTGAAGGAAAATTATTGGAATTCATTAGAACAAATGTGTACAGGTAATGTGTTATTATTTATTGAGTCATTGTTGAATTTGATGCAGATTAATACCATTCCCTGAAACTGTTGGTTAATCTTGTTTCAATTACAAATTTAATCATAGACTTTGCCAGCGAACATTCTCGCAGGAATGTCAGCACCTAAGAAGCTGCATCCAGTAGTACTGCGAACCATATCATGTTATATCAGTTTATGGATTATCAAGACCATGTTAATCATAATATCAATACAGACATAATAATAATGCTAAACCAGTTAATGACCATGTCTCCGCTCGCCAAAATAAGATTAGGTACAGGCTTATCAGTTCTAGTATAACGGTGGCCGGCTTGAATCATCAGTTGTACCTGCAGGGTTCTGCTTGGTTTTGGTAATAAGTCATTACTACCAAGGTAATTAAATGCCTCGATTATTAAGTGAGCATAAAGATGAATTTGGTTTAGCATGACTATTAAAAGTTCTAATACATGGTAGCACAATCAATATAAGTGGTATTTCCTTAAATCTGTGAAACACACATTAACCTGATTGCTTATATAGGGTCTCCTTGTATGGACGAGAGAGAAACTGCAGAGGAGGCTCTATCCGAGGTTTCTGAGTGTGCTGCATTCGAATGTGGGCCAAACCAAATGAAGTTCTATGGTCAGTGCATTGGTAAGTATCCGTACAATTGATCATATATATTGAATAATTAGTTTAATAATTAATTCATTTAGAGTTATTCATCCAAATAATAATTTCCAATAGGTTTCTATTAGAGATATACCAGTCTCATATAACAGCCCCCTTAATAGAGTAGGTTGCTTCTATAAAATAATAAATAACATACAGGCTTGTCCTCTGGCCTCCACTAAACTACTCTTTAGATGAAATTCGCCCTACTTCCAAGGTCAATGCTATTTCACCTGCTAAAAGAAACCGCTCAATAAAGTCAGACTGTATCGGTCTGCAACTCAATTGCGCACACAGTTTAAACAATAAGAATAATATTAACAAAATAATTTAACAATTAATATAATTACATAAATGCACGATAGATTTATTACATACAATACCACACAGCAAAATGTTTTAGCAAAACGTTTGTTAATCAATTAGCAAAATACTAGCACCAACACTACCTGTCACACAAAGCCACCTGGTATCCCAGCGCCGTCGTCCAGCCCGAGCCCGTTACGCCATTTCGTCCGCGACCCTCTAAGGCAATGGGAAGCCCCGCGAACGATAGCCAGCTGGACCCGGGTACGGACCCACACCATCACCATGCTGTAGGGTCTCCCCCACGTCCGGTGGAGATTCTGGGCAATGGTCCTGAGGAGCTTGTCCGCTTGGGGGGCCAACACTCCGTCGCAGGAGGCGACGTATGGCGAGAAGTCGCCACGCCGCGCCCAGACTGCGTCGGAGTAGAGCCGCTCCTTCTCGTCTTCGGCTGACTCGAGGACTGACATCGGGGAGCGCCCCGCATAAGACCCGGCGTCAAGGTTAACCAACCTGATGTCGATCAAAGCCTGGGTCTGCGGGTTAAACGCCCCCCGAATGCCCACGTCACTATAATTACATTGCAATATACAATATATACAATATATATAACATTACAATATAATTACATTGATTTACAAACTACTAATCTCATTTCCACTGTCCGAGTTCGCTCGACCTAGTAGTAGTAGTAGTACAAACTACTATTATTATTATTATTTATATATATATAAATAGATTATGTAATTAAAAAAAAATATTTTCAATTATTATTTATTAAGATTGCGGCAGTCTATTCCACTCCGAGAGTAACACTTGCTTCAAAATGAGCAGCAGTAGAGGCCGTTGGGGAGAGGCTAGGTGCAGTGTTTTCAATGTCCCAGGTTCTCCGCTAGTCTGGAGTTTGGCTACGGTTGTATCTCAGCAAGTATTGGAATTTATAGACGGTGAGTACGACAAGTACTGTGGTAAAACATAGGCCTAACAGAAGCGTATAAACGTTGTTGAATACGTATCAAAATTATCGCAATACGCATCAGTTCCGAAAGAAACCAAAACAATAAACGGGTCTATATAAAGCTCAACAAGGAAACTCCAGTTGGTGAGGAATCCCTGCTAATATTATCAACTTTATTAAAAGAATTTACTAGCGTGAAGGCCCCTTATCCACCACATATACTGCAAACTAAACTGCCGATAAGTAAGGGTTGTATCGAGTACAATAATTTGTAAACAAACAAATAATAATCACAATTTTATCCTAAATATTCCCGCTATAACAAATTCTATATATTTCTATACACCGCACCGCTGTCGACGGTAGTAAAGGGAAGGAAATTATAACGCAATACCAAACCTGGTTATCTCGTGGATAAATTTGCCTATATTCTCTAATGTTTTATTTCTACTCTGTAAAGTAATTGTATATTAAATTGTAAAGACACAAAAATCTTTTTTCGGGGATCATAAAACAGTAACAGTTAGGTCTATGAAAAATTACAGCAAGGAATGCTTTTTAAGTTTGTTAGTTAATTCTGACTGGGAACCCTGTTTTAAGGCCGCTGACATTAACCTTGCGTACACTGTTTTTAAAGATATATTTTTAAAGGCACTTAATACTGTAGCACCAATTAAAGAAATTAGTCTTAAACAACGCACTGAGCCCTGGATGACCTCGGGTATTCTTAGTAATATCAGAGAAAGAGATAACTATTTGTATAAATTTAGGAAATACCGTGTTTTAGCTGATTATAATAATTACTGCAAATATAGAAACCTTGTCCAACGGGAAATAAAAAAAGCTAAATCTGAATATTTGTACAACAAAATAAGTGAGAATAAAGATAATCCTAAAAGTTTATGGTCTACCCTAAAATCTTTAGGTTATAAAAACCTTAAATCTAAATCGAATATTGTTCTGCAAGATAACGGTGAGCTGATTCATGATCATACTCTAGTTAGTA
Source organism: Nemertoderma westbladi (assembly GCA_032718475.1). Classification (NCBI taxonomy): domain Eukaryota; kingdom Metazoa; phylum Xenacoelomorpha; order Nemertodermatida; family Nemertodermatidae; genus Nemertoderma; species Nemertoderma westbladi. The sequence goes on along the minus strand of JAUCBJ010004401.1, from coordinate 26,968 downwards.
ATTTATTTAATAATTATTTTACTAATGTTGCCTCTAATTTAGTTAAGAAATTACCGTTATCAAGTAATAAATATAGTATAGGGTCCGAAACTCTAAATAATTTTTATTTAGAAAAGTTACAAAATTCAGAAAAGTTATTTTTAAAACCCGTTTCTGAGGATTTCGTTTTTAAAAATCTACTTAGCCTATCAGCCTCAAAAAGTACCGGTCTGGACCTAATACCTGCCTGTTTTCTTAAGGATGGTGCTGTAGTACTTAAAGTGCCTATTACTTTTATTATTAATTACTCTATCGTAGATAATGTAGTACCAGACGAACTGAAATTAGCTAAGGTTGTTCCTTTGTATAAAAAGAATAGTAAAGTAGAACCCTGTAATTACAGACCTGTTAGTATCTTAAGTATTGTATCTAAAATTCTAGAACGTTCTGTTTTTCTACAGCTGGAGGCACATCTTAGTAGGCTAAATCTGATCTATGAACTTCAGTCCGGTTTTCGTAAATCATATTCTACAGACACCTGCCTTATTAACTTAACTGATACAATTAGATGTAATAACGCAAAGGGTTTATATACTGGTATGGTAATGTTGGACCTACAAAAGGCTTTCGATACTGTAGATCACGAAATTCTGCTTGGTAAGTTAGGCCTGATGGGTGTAGGTTCTATAGACTGGTTCAAGTCCTACCTGTCAGACAGAGGTCAAACTGTAGTCATTAGCAAATCGCAGTCTACTGTACAAGAGATTACCTGTGGTGTACCGCAAGGTAGTATATTAGGTCCTCTGCTTTTTGTATGCTATGTAAATGATATGATAAGTAGTATAGATCCCGATTTTAAACTCATTTTATATGCCGACGACAGTGCTCTTATTTTCTCTCATAAAGATCCTATCCATATTTCCCAAAAGTTAAGTGCAGTTCTAGAATCCTGTAATGAGTGGTTGGTTGATAATAAGCTATCCATTCACTACGGTAAAACTGAAAGTATTTTGTTTGGTTCCAAAAGAAAGTTAAAGAAGGTAACTAAGTTTGAAGTCACTAGTAATGGACATAAGATTGAAAATAAAAAGGAAGTTAAATATTTAGGCGCCACATTGGATAACTGCTTATCAGGAGAAAGTACAGTGAAAAATATTTTCTCGAAAGTTAACAGTAGGCTTAGGTTTCTATACAGAAATAAAAATAGTTTAAACACCGACTCCCGCAAGTTACTTTGCTCTTCTTTAATACAGTGTCACATGGACTATGCGTGCTCTTCTTGGTATGAAGGCTTAACCAAACAGCTTAAATGTAAATTACAAGTAGCTCAGAATAAAGTAGTACGATTTATTAAAGACTACAAACCTAGGCACCACCTAACTCCAGATGACTTTTCTGAATCTGGACTACTTAACTTAGATAGTAGAGTTAAGCAGCTACGCCTTAACCATGTGCATAAAGTGTATAATGGTAAATGTCCCAATTACCTAAAACAAAAATTCAACAGAGTACGCGATACACACTCTTACAGTACCAGAGCTAGTGCTTCAAACTTCTACCTCCCGAATTGTAAATCCTTTGAATCTGATACTTTCTTTTTTAACGGCATAAAAAATTGGAACGCTCTGCCTAATGAAATTAAAAACCTAAATAATCAACATTCTTTTAAATCTGCAGTTAAATCTCATCTCCGTGTGCAATGTAAAAATAGGTACAATAGTCCTACAGTAAGTTATTAGTTTATTAATTATTTACTATTTATACTGTAATTACGTTTTATAATAAATTGTTCTGTACATTACATCTTTATCGTTGAGTCGGGCATTGTCACGCTCTCGGTAAAGTTGTACATGTACATAGTGTAATTACGTTTTATATTGGTTTTAGGTTAGCGTAGTGTAATATTGTATTTGTAACCAAGTAACATAAAGGACCCCCTTGGAAATAAGCTGCAAAGCTTTAGGGGTAATCCTATATGTTATGTTGGACAATACCTTTATACCGGTACATTGTTTGGTGTATTTGTTATTGTTTTTACATAATGTATAAATAAATCTATCTATCTATATCTTGTATACCAAATATATATCAAATATACTGTATATCTACACGCGCCCACGAAATGTTTAGTATTAACCAGGTTAGACAAGCTGACTAGCTATTCAGTTACAATAATTGTAACTTAGTGACTGTAATTTGTCCCCCCCCCCCCCCCCCCCCCCCACCCCCCTTTGCACTTCTGTGCTGCCTGTGTGATTATTATGATGGGCTCAATTTGATGGCCCCCGGTTCAATTTGGCCCAAAACCCAAGTACAGGAAAAACATAGTTAAAGCACCAGTTACCCTTATAGAATGGTGTACATCAACATAATGAGACCCCCCCCCCCCTCCCCTTGTGGCTTGCCCTGCCCATGTTGCCTGGTGTCCCCATGTTGTGTGATATTATCCATCCATTTTGGGCTCCTGCAGTCGGCCGGTACGGCTCGACGTCCTCACTCTGGCCCTATTAGGCGGTGAATGTGCCGGACAGGTTTAAAAACATCGGGCTTGAATTCCGAGTCGATCACCGGGTGTCTTTATTTCACCGTTTTTGATTTACAAATTCACAAAATTTCACAATAAAACACAATTAGGGTTAATACATATCTGTATGTCACGGGTTTACGGTACAAAATCAGAACAAAATATCAGAAAAAATTCAATACAAAATCTGAAGAAATTCAATATAAAATCTGAAGAATAATCAAAATAGGTCTGTTTTTTACAACCATATAATAACACAACCCAACATCATAAGGCCACCCCAGTCACGGAAGACCAGTCAACCCGTAAAACTATCTGCTGCTCTGGCTGCAACAAGATTTACAGATACCTCGCAAGCTGGTTAAAACACAAACGTTTGCCTACATTTTAAAACACAAGAAAACTGTCGTCTACTCAACGAATTGCCCTTCAATGAATGCAATACTGCGAGGGATCACGCAGGTAATAACAACTCGCTCAACATAATCCTCTGGAATGTTGAAGGAGTCAAATCTACCATAGATACAATGTTGGACCACACTTTCCAGGACACCGATATCCTGCTACTTACAGAAACTATGGCTAAAGATACACTGATCCCAGGTTTCAATTGCCTAAGTGTGCCGTGCGATCATGGCGTCACTGGGCGTCCATCTGGGGGTTTAGCAGCCGCTGTGAATGTAAAACTCTCAACGCCTACAACTCTGTTTACACCGCAGTGAGAACCTTCTTGCGCTGAAAACAGCTTCAGTTAACATAATTTTAGCATAATACAAGCCAAACACAGATGTTAGCGACATGCTTCTAGAGTTAATTCCACTGATCAATAAAGTTCGTCTCGATGATCTCAACCCACTTATGCTTGTAGGTGATTTTAATTGCAGAATAGATGGAGAAAGCCAACGCGGCGATCTACTATGCAATGGCTTAATCGGAGCCGATCTTCACTGCCTAACAGACTCTGATACACCTACTTATTTGTCGTGGAATGGACAGAGTGTGATCGATTTGGTGTTTGTTGAGAAACCTCTGGCTGACTCAACACAATTAGAGACCATGCAAACCAACGACACTAAACACCAGCGAGTTAACATCAAACTAGAGAAATCTTCCACCATTTCAAACCAGCAGACACGAACCACTCCAATATGGCAGATCGACCTAGACAAATTAAATGACCAGTTGGACTGGGATCGTTTCATGGTCGCTACTGACGATGGTGTTGATGAAGTTTGTAAATTTGTCTCCGAAGCAATCACAAACTCCGCAATTGCCAGGAAGCCGAAGAATTCGAAGCCATGGTTCGATCGTGAGTGCTTTGCCGCCCAAAGAGACATTAAGAATGCCTACAAAAGGCGGAAGGAATGTCCAGGTGAAGAAACAAGGGAACAATATGCAAAATGTCAGCGATCATACAAACGACTCGTTGTGGATAAAAAGAAGCTTTTCGAAACCAAAAAGGAGCATGATCTTATTGAAAAATGCGAGATCGACAAATCATCTTTCTGGAATATTCTCAAGAGTAATTCAGGTTGCAAACCGGTTGCCCAGCAAGTTACAGAAGAAACAAGGTCCACACACTTCACTAGCTTGTTATATCACGGTCCACCTGCTGAGATGCCACAGCTGCCTGATAACCCATGCCCATCGCTTGATGATACTATCAATCCCGCCGAGATTACCGATGCTATCAGCTCCAGCGGCTCCAACAAAGCTCCAGGTCCTGACGGGATCACATACGAAGCTTTGAAAGCAGGATACGGATTGTTATTGCCCTATATTCTGGTGCTCTTTAGGCTCTGCCTCTCGGCTGGAGTTTGCCCGCTAGCCTGGTTGTACGTTTATCTACTGCCGCTATATAAAGGAAAGGGGGGGGGGGGGGGGGGGGGCGATCGTCGCCGAACTCATACAGGGGAATCGCGCTACTGTCGAATTTTCTAAAATCATACACTTCTGTTCTCACGAAACGACTATATAACTGGGCCGAGGGAAGAAATATCTTACCGGATGAGCAGTATGGCTTCAGGAAGAACCGTGGAACAATAATGGCTATAAAAATTCTATACGAGAAAATAAAGACTGCTCTCAGTTACAAGGGCGGTAATATTTACTGCGTTTTTGTAGACTTCACCAAAGCCTTCGACTCGATCAATCGCATAAAACTCATCCTGAAACTTTCCAGCTTAGGAGTTAGCCAAAAATTTATATGCTGCATTTGGGCGATTCTATCAGTAAACTTCGTTTGTATTTGTGTTGGATCATATGTTCTCGTACCCATAATGCAAACCATCGGCATCATGCAAGGAGATAAACTCTCGCCTCTCCGGTTTAGTCTTTATGTAGCGGATCTTCCAGCACTTCTTATTGCCACCGGCTGTCTAACCCTCATGTACGCGGACGATTTGGTAATTATCGGTACCTCTATCTCTCAGATCCAACAGGGCCTTGATTCACTTTCAGTCTTCTGCAAGGATAATGATATCTCCGTAAAAAAATAGAGAAGACGAAGGTAGTAAAGTTCAGGCGAGGAGGAAGACTTGCGGCGAATGATGTAGCAATCTACAACGGAGTAGCTCTGAAATTCACACCATCATTCAATTACCTAGGTGTCGTTTTCTCAACAAAGAATGGTCCGGCAGCCCACTACGACCATCTATACAACAAAGGCATTGCCAGCTGCGTGCTTCTATCGACGAGAGTTAACATCATATCGCTCTCATTCGAATCAGCATCCCGCCTCTGGAAGGCGGTAGTCTACCCTGCTGTGTCGTATGGCTGCGAGGTGTTCACTCCAAGTGATCTAATCCAGGATCTCGAGCACATCCAATGGTCATGGGCTTTCTTTTGGAAGGCTTTGTGCGGAGTCAGTAAATACGCGTCATCCACCAGGATACTTCAAACTATTGATAATCCTGCAAGCAACCCAGATGTCTCATTACTACACCTGCAAGGTAAACGTCGCCGAGCCGCAGCGCAAATGATCTCCAACAGATACCATCATAAACTCTGCAAAAAATTAAGCTGCTGGAGACCCGAAGAATTGTGTGTCTGCTGGCTCTGCACACGACCTGCTGCTTCGATAGAACACTACAGATCTTGCCCGCAACTAAGCCACGTTTCAACCACGCTCAAGCTGGCCATTAACCTAATGTATCTAGAGAGGCAAATGATTTAATATTATCAACTTTTAGGTATCACATATACTTTTAACATCACAAGCGCCGTCTTATATTGTATTTTAGTTAATCGCTGCTCCGTCTCAGTGTATTTTTACTTTTGTGCTGCTTTCAGTTATATTTTATTTCTAATGCTCATTTTAAAACATACTTTCACATTGTGAAATTAAAGAATCTAAGATCATAATAACAAAACTGGTTTTTAACAGGTGTTCTCGTTGACATTGTATAAAAATTCAGTAAACCGGTTTTTACTTGGATATGAGAAGCTACTAGCTTTCGGATTCGTCCAGAAAACAAATAAATGGCCAATCACATCGCCCCTCTTGCAGTAAAATTCCGAATTCAAAATTGTACAAAATCGTCAATAAATTAGCCATTATATCGTAGTTTTTTCATATATGGCTACTGCAGTACATACAGAGTTTAACAAACATACAGTAGTAATCACGTGTGATTATTATTTTCGCAACTATAATATAAATAATATGCTTTTACATGGCATCAGTGATATTATTATTTAGATCAATATATATCAATGAAAGGCCTATATGTCCCCGGCATATATTACTATTACAGTATAAATCGCGCGCAAGTAAGTAGTATGTATGTATGTATGTATGTAGGGGTGTATGTATGTATGTATGTATGCACTGGTTAACGCTACATACTGTGGACGTAAGTGCCATACAATACCCACGTTCTGGGGACCTTTCGCGAACTGGGGACGTCCCCAGAACGTTCTGACTGGAAATTCGAAATCTTCATTGCCAAATTAGTCTAAATATGAAATTTCACCGTATTTAGGCTCAGTCCCCACTTTGTTTGTGTTAAGCCGCACTCGTATGTGTTCGGTGTGTATGGGGTGTAAATATTGATGTCCCCACTATAACAGTGATAAGTATACACACATTATCTACGTCATTTTATGACGTCACAATGTCCCCAGTGAGCTTAATTTTTAACGACCCCGGTTTGTGGTTGAAATTAAGTATGTTATGTGTTATGTTCAATTATTTATGGATTAGTTAGTCAGGTCTGTCGTTGAGACAATGCAGCTCAGGCAATCCCTAGATAATGTTTTTTTATTGTTTTTATACACTCGTGAATAATTGTAAAAGTTAATATTTCCTTATGAGTTACCTAAGCACCCCTTGTGGTGCAACTTTCCTCAGTTACTATAACAATGGATTTTCACTTAGTCGATAGTGCTAAACAATCCCGCATGCACTATGCATACAAGCATGTATAAATCTTTTAAAAAATATGTGGACAAATATCGTAATACGGCCACTGCTACTTTTTTTTTCTGCGGGGGCACTAATTAAATTCATGTTTAAACAAACAAAGTGGAGCACAACGATATATGATATAACTCTTATCATTCAAATTACATTCACATCATTCAATTATATTAATTATATCATTAATTTTATACCTTTAATTTTTTAGACCCTTCTACGTACTGTAGTGGAAATAGACATTATAATAAATTAACGAAAACACACCCATTCTAAATAGTGTACTGTCCCTTGCGCACATCCGGGGACATTAGTTTTTTAGTGCTGAGAGTATTATATTATGCCCTACGTTCTACTTATGTAGGTAGTTGCAATGGACGTTAAGAATATATAATAATATTAATAAATTAACGAGAACACACCATTCTAAATACTGTCCCTTGCGCACATCTGGGGACATTAGTTTTTGTATTGATTTTTCTGCAGACCATACGGTATGTAGTTGCAATGGACATTAAGAAATGTTTTTATATATTGACGAAATCACACCATTCTAAATACTGTCCCTTGCGCACATCTGGGGACATTAGTTTTTGTAGTGCTGGGAGTATTATAATAGGCCCTACGTATAGTTGCAATGAATGTTACTACTACTACTACTACTAGGTCGGGCGAACTCGGACAGTGGAAATGAGATCCTTCCAGGATTCCCGATTCTCCAACTACTACTAGGTCGAGCGTTCACGGAGGGTGGTTGATACAGGTGGTATTGTACCATAAAGCTAGGCGTTTGTCATGTGTTGTCTCTATGGCATACTTTTGGTATTTTAATTCGATATAATTTTATGACGGCCGATAAAGCTACCAACATCGACCGTCACTAATTAAATACTGTAAATTATCGACCGTCGTAATTAAATCTGAAATTATCGCGTCGTAATTAAATGCTGATAATTATCGTGCGTCGTAATTAAATACTGGAACCAGATCGACCGTCGTTATTAATGTTGACATTATCGACCGTCGTAATTAAATACTGGAACCAGATCGACCGTCGTTATTAATGTTGACATTATCGACCGTCGTAATTAAATACTGGAACCAGATCGACCGTCGTTATTAATGTTGACATTATCGACCGTCGTAATTAAATACTGGAACCAGATCGACCGTCGTTATTAATGTTGACATTATCGACCGTCGTAATTAAATACTGGAACCAGATCGACCGTCGTTATTAATGTTGACATTATCGACCGTCGTAATTAAATACTGGAACCAGATCGACCGTCGTTATTAATGTTGACATTATCGACCGTCGTAATTAAATACTGGAACCAGATCGACCGTCGTAATTAATAGCTGTTGTTGTTGCTATGATACCATGAATAGGCGGGATATTTGAATTATGTCCTGCAATAGGCCTAGATTTGGGTACTGCTGTACTGTACCGCACCGGTGCGGTGCTGCAGTAGGTAATTAATTACTGTACTGCCCTGCCGTTTTATTACCTTCGTTTCGTTTCGTAATTTTATATTAGTTTGCCAGAGGCTAGTTTAAATATGGCATATCAAGTTGAAATAATGCACCAGGAGATATTGTCTGTAATTAGTAAGTGCGAACAATTACATCTTCATGATGATATCCAGAGTTCACCAAGTCTCATCTGTGATGTTGATGTTTTGAACGACTTGTATCAGCGAATTAGTCACGCAGCAACAAACTTGGACTTAGTAAACAGTATTAATTCTCTCTTAAGTTTCTCGTTATTAAGTCTCTCGGTCTGTCTTTTGGTCTGTTTGTCTGTCAGTCAAAAATTATGACTATTTTAATTATCAACTCAATTATCAACTTAATTATCAAAAAGACCACTTATATTTTTCGTTTTTTTTTTATTTTTCACTCCTGTTTTCACTGCCAATTTGCGTTTATCCCCCCGTATCCTGCCGTTCAGTGTGGTTGACATTGTTCGCCTGTGCATCAGTGCGGATCCATCCAGGTCCACCATATATTACATGAGAAAAAGTAACATTTCAAAACCCACCCCATACCCTACCCCCCCCCCCCCCCCCCCCCCCCGGAAAATCGAAATTGATCATCGCATAGTGATAATTATTAAAAAACTGAAGAACTCCAAATAACACAAAATAACACAACACAACTGTACCGGTGATTCTTCTACTAAAATGTTTTTAATTATATCCTACCGAAGGCGAGTCCGGATTCAAAGTAGGAGTTGATAAGGAGTGCTTTCGTATCATGTTCATTACTAATATGGAGAGGTATAGTTATTTGGAACGCACAAGTAGAGTACGTAATTCGACAGTTGCATTCAGTAGGACAATGTTTGAAAATTACTGACAAAGTCGGAACGGACGTTGGGGTATTTGCTAACAACAGCTAACACTATAACGGGTTTAGAGAACTCGGTAGCCAATGGTCGTCCAGGTGGAGTCGCTGCACGTCTTGCAGTTGTTGAAGTAAGTCGTCTGGCTGCTGGAACTCTCCTACCAGTACGCTCTCTAGTCGGTATGTTATACGGTGCGAAAACGTTTGCAATTTCATCATGTAATCGGCCTGGATTGAACAAGCTAACAGAGTTCCCGCCACTGGTAGTCGTAGCTGAACTAGTTGATGCGGTATCATTACCGGAAGCACTCTGATGGTGGTGACAATTCGGGCATGGAGGAGGTTCGCTCATAATACCAGGTCTACCCCTATACAGCTATATGCCTATATTCAGGGCAGGGCAGTAGTACAGTACACATAAAGTGCACTAGCCTCTATAGCAAACAAACTGTATTACTGAATAAACTTCAAATAATGCATAAATACTATAAATAACTACAAATAATAATGTTTAATAATAATTTATATTTTTATCGAATTAACTCAACAGTCAAAACAAACATTCGACATGGAACAATTCTGCAATTTATTGTGTTACTGCATCGAAATTACTGTAGTTGGAACTTTTAACAGTAAGTTTACCCAGTTGATTAATTACTGTTAGTAAACTGATAAATACAAAACATAGGAAGGCATTAAGGCATACGGCAGTGCGGAAATTAAATATATTAATACCACTGCAGCACGGGTACGGTAAAGTACAGCTGCAGTACCCAAATCTAGGCCTATTGCAGGACATAATTCAAATATCCCGCCTATTCATGGTATCATAGCAACAACAACAGCTATTAATTACGACGGTCGATCTGGTTCCAGTATTTAATTACGACGGTCGATAATGTCAACATTAATAACGACGGTCGATCTGGTTCCAGTATTTAATTACGACGGTCGATAATTTACAGCATTTAATTACGACGGTCGATAATTTACAGTATTTAATTAGTGACGGTCGATGTTGGTAGCTTTATCGGCCGTCATAAAATTATATCGAATTAAAATACCAAAAGTATGCCATATGTCTCCAGCTGATGTTTAGGGCTGCCCTTAGTAGACTTGTGTAGCAACCATCAATTCGTTGTTCAAGTGATTTAGTCAGTGTCCAGGTCTTACCCCCGTATAAAAATACACTTTACACTGTGGCTCGAAAGAACTTAGTCTTCAGGTGCCTGGAGAGATGTGATTTCCAGATGGTATCAATTTTTGATAGAGCTACCCAAGCCTTTGCTTTCCTAACTTCTATGTCCTTTTTGCTACTCTCTATCCATGATCCTAGGTACTGGAAGTCATCGACCTTCCTTAGTTGTTTATTATCAATGGTTGTCAAGTTTCCATCAACATTAAAGGTCATGAATTCGGTCTTGGTAGCATTTATATGCAATCCAACCTCCTTAGCAGCCCTCTCCACTTTATTTAGTAGAAGCTGTGCATATGATATTATTTCTCATTTTTTCCTTCATTCAAAATCGATCTACTCCGTCATTTCTTAATCAATTCGTTTGAAATTTTCAGTGAATGGTCTTGACATTAACCAATAAAACTTATAGACAGAATTTTGAAATTTCCAGCGTAAGTTATGTTTTGAGCCGATAATCTGAAAATATCGGCCAAAAATAAAACACATTTAGTTAATATTTTTTCATTTTTTTAGTTAACATTAGTCTTCTGATCAATGGCCAATATGTGAATATGTCAAGACCATTCACTGAAAATTTCAAACGAATTCATTAAAAAATGACGGTGTAGATAGGTTTTGAGTGAAGGAAAAAATGAGAAATAATATTCTGAGTTAAATGCATGTAAAGTTTAAAACCTTCCCGCGCGAATTGGTTAGTCTCTATGTGACCAATTTCTAAACAAGTATAAAAATTTATAAATCGCTATTTTCATTTAGAAATTTCCCTAACATATTTAGAAAAAACCCTAGGGGGGGGGGGGGTCAGGTGCCTGTATGACGACACTATACTCCAGGACATGGTTCACGTAGAGCCTATCTCACCTATAGAAAAACCAATGTCCCCAGATGTGCGTAAAGGACAGTATTTTCAATGGTATGTTTTTGCTAAATATATTAAATATTCTTAACATTCATTGCAACTATACGTAGGGCCTATTATAATACTCCCAGCACTAAAAAAACTAATGTCCCCAGATATGCGCAAGGGACAGTATTTAGAACGGTGTGTTTTCGTCAATATATAAAAAAATTTCTTAATGTCCATTGCAACTACATACCGTATGGCCTGCAGAAAAAACAATACAAAAACTAATGTCCCCAGATGTGCGCAATGGACAGTATTTAGAACGGTGTGTTCTCGTTAATTTATTATATAAGACATATTCTTAGCGTCTATTGCTCTTACAATACGTACTGTAGAAGGGTCCAAATAATTTTAAAGCATAAAATTCATAATTAATATAATTGAATGATAAGAGTTATATCATTAATTGTTGTGCGCCACTCTATTTGTATTTATATACAACCTACAATTAATTAGTCTTCCCGCAGAAAAAAAGAATATTTTGAGCAGTGATGGCAGTATTACGGTATATTTCTTGAGACTGCAAGTATTTTCAAAACAAATTGCTACATGCTAACTTGTATGCATTGCTTTACAGGCGGGATTGTTCAGCGCTATCGCTATCGACTAAATGATAACCCATTGTTATAGTAACTGAGTAAACTAAGGAAACTTGTACCACAAGTAGTCCTTAGGTAACTAATAGGGAAATATTAACTTTTACAATAATTATTCACGAGTGTATAAAAACAATAAAAGAACATTATCTCTATGGACTGACCCGACCAAGTAGTCCAATTACTAGAATCATATCCATGAAGTTGCATAAAAACAAAGCATTTCAGTTTCCTTTCCCATATACTGTATGTGTTACACTAGTTGTGGAATGTGGACATTAATTTTCGTATGTGTCTTGACCCCAGTTGGGGTTTGTGGACATCACTGAACACACTCAGGCACAACACACATAATTATGACGTCACCAAAAGCAATGTCCGCACAGTGAATGTAAAAAAATGATTTTTGAAATATTGGAAAAATTTTAAATTTTGAAAAGCAAACATTTCCCATTACTTATTAGGAAGCTAATTTGAAAATTTGAAGGATTTTCATTGGATAGTTCTCTAGATATTTAATAAATAAGTACGTCCACAGATCCCTTGGTTGTGAGCTTGTCCACAGAATCCATAGTTAACCCGTATAGGTGTAGGGGTCTATGTATGTATGTATTAGTTCACTATTTGTAGATTGTATACATTATTAACAGCTAACAATGGAAATAGATAGGGTAGATACTATGTTAAGAAATTTAATTTAGTCAACAGAAAATACAGTGTATGAAGTTGATCACATAATAAACAAGTAAATTGAGAATTACCTAATAACAACGAAAGACGCGGGAGTCGTGGGATCGGTTTTCTTTGGATGGAATTATCCAATTATGAATGAGATAATGGTAATAAACGACAATTAATCTTCACACAGGAGATATGCAAAGTAAATTTGAGTGAGACATAATGAATGACTATGTGAATAATAAACGATAGATGAACAATATTGCTAAAACAGCAAAATCAGGCGTTAAGGTTCACATTAATTCAAAATAGAGTCAGAAACAATGCTAGTTAAACAACAAGTATAAAAACAAGTCTCCCGAAATCACAATTCATCCAATTCCGTAAAATATAACATGCGACTGATTTTCTCTTTTTTATCTTGTCATTTCAGATTCTTCTAATAGAAACTTGTGGATTGGTTTGAATGACAAGGACAATGAGGACGTATTAGAATGGTCCAGCGGAAAGGTAAAGTTATCATTTAATTAAATTGGGGAATATGATTACGACCGCAGGTATCTGTCACCACAAGGCCGATTAGCGATTAATTGATTGATTTTGATTAGTGGCGTGCAGCACGCGGGATGTAAATCATTAATCTTCAGAGCACATAAACAAACAAACAATAAACAAAAGAACAAAAAATATTAAACAAACATAAATAAACATAAATTCATTTTAACGTAATCTTTATTATTTCACGTATATTATAATATTATATTTATATTATAATATTTATAGTATTTATAATATTTCACGTAATCTAGAAACTCCCAGAATAATAATAATAATTTATAGACAATATTTGTTGTGGGGTGAGCGACGAAGGTAAGCGAGCTTAGCATACAGGTACCACTAACTCAATCGGTGTGTCTGGTGTTCTGTTGTTCTGTTCTCCAGTCTTGAAGCTCAACAACACCAAGTTCTTGTTCTCCATCGCTATCAGACAGAGATGTAAAGTCGCGGAACCCAACAACTACGACCTGATGGGCCGCCGGTCCGTTGAGTTAGATCATGATGCACGCACACACAGTCTAACCTGCAAGCATGTGACGGTGGCCGTTTAACATTTAATTTATTTTTTCTTGAAAACTTCGATATTATTACAAATAATTCCACATAAAGTTATTATAATGTTAATGGCCCACAAGGCTCACATCGAAACCAATTGTGTGTTGTTGTATGCTGAGCTAAAAGATGAATATAATTCGTTGTACCGTATTTATAATGTGGGTAGCAATTGATTTTTGAAATTTTTTGAAAAACTATATTTTGATCTCGGATGGTATTTCATCACATCCCAAATCCATGCCAGCATCCCAAACATACTAGGTCAATGAAATAGTCAAGCGATCATTGGCCAGTATTATATCCCTCCTAGAACCTACAGAACGTTTTTAGAACTATAGTACAGGCAGAAAAATACGGAATGTTGGTGCGTTGCGTCTCCAGTCACTCAGAGTTTCGGTCGACTGCTCACTTGGGACTCACTATTTCTATGAGCTAGTCCGGTGTGATCACATGATTGGATTGGCTGCGGAAGCTGAGGCTGCTAAATCGAAAATATACAAGGAGCTAGCCGGTGAGAAGTCTTCTACCCATGTAGTTCGAGAAGTTTAGACAGCTGAATCTACCAGCTCCGTGACGGAGGTTGACTACAACGTCTTAGAGTTGTTCTATAGTTTAACTTTAGTTATTTTACCATAAACATTTTATCTTCAACATTTTGTCCTGTTTTGTTTTTCTCATTTAATAATAGCAATTTAGTATTAGCAGTAATAGCATTTTAAGAGTTTGATGCATTCTCATTAATTTCAGTCCTTTTACTGTATTCCTAACGGAACATAAATATTATTTTAAATAATAAATACTGATGTTAAACTATTTCTTCATTATTCATATTTTATAGGTTGAGATTCCGTACAATTTGATTAATATGGAAACTAACAGTAATAATAAAGATTGTGGGTATATACATGGAGGTGCAATCAAATTTGATGATTGTGACGCATCGCACAAGGCTGTTTGCATGGGTCAACCAGGTAGTTATTATTACATCACATTATATCACATTAGACTGATGATTTATAGTAAAATGGGCATGAAGTATCAAAGTTCTCCATGATATGGGAAAAGATTCAAAATTATTATTATTACTGTATAATTCAAATATGTTGGTTAAGAAATTACGAATATTAATAAATTGGTGAAATTTGTCAAAATTGCTACAACATTACATATTTGGAAAAATACATAGATGGCATTAGGAAATGCAATGACAATTATCATTCATCATCTATCTATCGAGGTAGTCTGCGAATGAATTAATATTCAGCGAGATATATATATATATATCTATGATTAATTAATATAAGTCTTAATATGTAAATTCTCAGTGATTTTTTAAATTTAAATGTGTTCTTGTAATTCGTGTTTCTCTGGACCTGCAACAGTTAAGGCGAAATGACTAAGTTGAGATCGCCGTTTTCATTACATGTTAATTTTATATTTTGATAAACAAATTCATTTCTTAATATACAATTTTTTTTTGTAAATTTTCCAAATTTTCTCTTCACTAAAAAATGTACATTTTCAGCCTCTGTATGTTCACCATGTGTTGAAACAACAGAATGCCGGATGGGTTACACGCCACTGTCTATAAATGATAAAATAATTTGTGCAGGTAAGTAAGAAATTATTTATTGTTTTTACTACTGTGTGCGTGACTAAACAACATTACTTAAATTAATTAATACTAAACCTAGCCTGGAAATCCCACAGCTTAATGCTGGGGGGAGCCGTTTCACAAGCTTTTGCTTAAAGCTTAAGTATACATGGTATCCAATCCTTCGTGGTGAGAAAAAACTGAACTTAGAAAGTGTTTTTTTTTATTTAGGATTGTTTTGTTTCTGGCATTACATACAGTTAACTATCGCTGATCATCTCACCAAGTCATCCTACATTGTGTTTAGTAAGTAGTTTAGGAACATGAAATTAATACAACTAAAATCTGAGCTCCATCATCCGTCACATTGAGTTGGACAAGATTGATCCATTTGATGATCCATCGCAGAGGCGTAACGAGGGGGGGGGGGGGGGGGGGGGGGGCGCACTCACCCGGGGGGCGCTGAAATGCCAGGCAAATGTCAGGGTATTATTGTAAAATTAAGACAAATCAGTGAAAATTCAGGGGTTGTGATACAGTATACCGGGTGTTCCATAATGATTCCCCCCCCCCCCCCTGGCCAGCCAAAACTGCCAGACATGCACCTTAGTGTAATATATCATTCGAAAGAGAATTTAATTCTGAGCTTACATGCAAAAATTTAGGGTCCAATAGAAAAGTATAAAATTGTTATAGGCTATTCTTTAAACATATCTTACTTTTCAATATTTGTGATTTAATCACAATTTAAAAAAAAATATAATTTATCCAATGTTAGCCATCAGCTTTGCCGGTTGCAGCCCTGTTTAAACAGTTAATGTATTACTGCCTGACTTTTGCTGTATTCCAATATATTACAGTATTCAGTTACCGGTATTAGTGTTTCTTTGGTAATTTTACTGAATTAGGCCTAACAGAAGTAATTAAAGTGACAAGTTACAGTGCAATCTTCGATGACTCTGAAGAAAAACGTATGGTTGACAGAATCAGAGATGTTACTTTTAGAGAGGATCCTGATTCTGTGACATAATCAAACTGAACTCAAACCAAAACAGCCCTTTTAAGGGCCAACATCCTTTGCCACTATCGAGGAGCTCCCCGAGGAAACATGGCTGTAAAGCTGATGACTAACGCTGGATAAATTATATTTTTTAAATTGTGATTAAATCACAAATATTGAAAAGTAAGATATGTTTAAAGAATAGCCTATAAAATTTTTATAATTTTGTATTGGACCCTAAATTTTTGCATGCAAGCTCAGAATTAAATTATCTTTCGAATGGTATATATCACTAAGGTGCATGTCTAACAGTTTTGGCTGGCCAGGGGGGGGGGGGGCAATCATTATGGAACACCCGGTACAGGACATGTGTCATAAGCGAAAAATGTAAAAATTTTCTTTGCTCGCATCGCTCGCCATTTAATATACAGTATTATAATTTCACTATATCAAACTTATGTAAAATAGATTTGATATAGTTATATACTTTTAGTAAACTGTTTTTTTAGATGTTGTTTTTTAATATTATATAATATTAAAAAAAACCGCCATAAATGAAAAGTTAAAATTATTGAATGGGGGATCAGCTTCATGCCATATGGTATCTAGAATTTTCGAAGTGTGTCAATAATACGGTCCCACCAATATGTTTAAATATTAGGCTCTATGTAAATTATTTTTCCGTAGTGTAGGTACAGTAGCAGTATATATTTAATAATTCAATAATTGTGCTCAATTTTATAAATGATATGGACGGGTATTATATAATGTTTTACTAAAATAATGTAATAATATATTGTATAATTCAATGTCTGGAATAAAAATGAAATGAAAAATTCCCCTGGGCGCCAGAAGGGCTCGCTACGCCTCTGATCCATCAAATGATAAGACTGATGATAAGGATAGTATTGAATAGTTATTGAATGACAAACCATAATTTTGTCCACAGTCAGGATTTAAAGTGGTTGCGAATAGCAATAATATATTTGTTTCTTTTTTTTCATATCAAAGAAATCCCAGAACCAGGGTGCCCATTGCCACCGTGCAGTTTCACATTATGTGACTGTCGCCCGGGTTACGTACCAACTGGCCAATCAGAACTCAGCGGGAGTGACGCTTGTATACGTAAGTTGAAAAAAAATTTATATATATTTATGTTGAATAATAATGTATTGAAGACGAGTTTTGTTATATTAGCGGGGTGGCTCAGTGGGCTACAATCTATTGGTTGAAGGTTCGAACCCCGCCAGGGTCCACTCTGCCTTTCATCCCAATCCCATGGGTTCGATTAAATGAGGACAAGGTGAATAACTAGGAGTTAAACGAGGGATAGACTACAGCCTCGGCTAGCAGCTATAGATAGTGGAGCCTTCGGGTCGCCTCCGGCTTCGTCCGATTGTTTGATTGCTTTTGTATAAGGAGATCGTATAATTATAACTATATATGCCTGATTGAGTTACTGTAGCTTTATTTATATACAAAATAACCAATTTTGTACCAAATTTTGTTAAATTTCATAGTTATTTTCATGTAGTTCCAGATAAAAGTGTCAAACATCGAAAAAAATACTAAAAAATAAACATTTTCGATAAAAACCCGTTTAAAGGATTAATGGATTATTTTTGACTCTATAATGTGTATTAATTAATAATGACATTTATTCGGCCTCGCCCCAGTATGACTTCACTTTATTCCATTTTATATTGCCTTGCTTAGTATTTTTACATTCTTTTATTATTACTTTATACCACCTCTATTCCACCTTTATATTGTTTTCTACTTTCTTTATTATATTATTTTAAAGTATTCATATTTTTTAGGGGAACTCTCCGAGCAACCCATTAAACTTAGGCTTGGTCCTGTTTCTCAATGCAAATGCAATAATCTATTTTGTAGACCACCACCCCCTTAATTGTCATCAAAAGTCCCTTTATTAAATATAATTACAATTAAAAGTCATTTGTTTCCTTTCAGTTGAAAGTGATGTTGGTCCCAGCATCACTTTTATACCTGGTAATGTGATATCTGATTACAGCCAAAATGTACAGCCGTTGAGTGCATCATGTCACGTGAAATATGACCCCATAAATGGACCTGCCATTGACAAGTACGTGTTATTATTCTGTAATATAAACTTTCTCAGACTTTGACCAATCGTGGATTTTACTTCTATATGTAGGAGTCGTATTAGCTGTTGTTTATTACTAAAGTACCGGTACCCTTTATATTTCTTTGACTTATACAGTACAATTACCTGCAATCCACCAGTTTATATTTTACCAGCTACATTTTTGTTGTTCAGTGTGGCAGCGTTCACTACAGTACTACTTTACTTATACGCTGTCTATTCATTTCTTATTTTTTTAATAAATTTTGTATGATTTTGTTTTTAAATTGGATATATATGAACTTGAATTTTATCAGTATAATTTTAATTTCAGTTAATTAAATACTGTATATATTGAATATTCAATATTTAATATAAATTCAATCATGAACAGAAATTCAATCAATATTGTGCAAAATATTGATTCAATATTCAAACATATTGAATTAATATTCTCTAATATAGAATCAATATGTGGCATTAAACGTCGTGTTGATTGAATATGTGCGAATATTGATTCAATATGTTGCCAATATATTGTTTTAATAAGTTGCCAGCATGTTACATATTGATTCAATATGTTGCCAGCATGTTACATATTGATTCAATATGTTGCCAGCATGGTACATATTGATTCAATATGTTGCCAGCATGGTACATATTGATTCAATATGTTGCCAGCATGTTACATATTGATTCAATATGTTGCCAGCATGGTACATATTGATTCAATATGTTGCCAACATATTGTTTTAATATATTGCCAGCATGTTTAACATATTGCTTGAATATATGCGAGTATGGATTCAATATGTTGTCAACAACTCAACATATTGATTCAATATGCACGAATATTGATTCAATATGTTGCCAACATATGGTTTTAATATATTGCTTGAATATATGCGAATATGGATTCAATATGTTGTCAACAACTCAACATATTGATTCAATATGTACGAATATTGATTCAATATGTTGCCAACATATTGTTTTAATATATTGCCAGCATGTTTAACATATTGCTTGAATATATGCGAATATGGATTCAATATGTTGTCAACAACTCAACATATTGATTCAATATGTACGAATATTGATTCAATATGTTGCCAACATATTATGGTTTTAATAAGTTGACAAGATGTCAACATATTATTTCAATATCTTGCCAACATTTCAATATATTGATTCAATTTGTGCGAATATTGATTCAATATGTTGCCAACATATTGTTTTAATATGCTGCCAGCATGTTATATATTGGTTTAATATGTTGCAGCATGTCAACTTATTGATTCAATATGTGCGAATACTGATTCAATATGTTGCCAACATGTCAACATATTGATTAAATGCGAAAATTGATTCAATATTTGAAATTATTAATTCAATATGTTTGTATATTGAATTAATATTTGCACAATATTGATTTAATTTCTGTTAATTATATAATATTCAATATTGAATTAACGTGTAATAATACTGTGCGATGATGTAATACTATTGATGTTACTCGCAATATTGATATTGAAGAATAACCTACTGATATATTAGAGAGTGAAATATTGGATTGTGAGCCCAATCAGATACCATAGACAATGAATATATTTATATAATATATATATATTAGGTACGAGTGGCGCGTGGGTAATACATTATGGAGTGAGACCAGTGATTCTATTAGACTCGGACGGTTATATGAACCCAAGACTATTACATGCTCAGTTATTTTCCCCAAATACCGCGGTTCAGTAAAGAGTTCACCATTTCCGATACTTTTATATCCAACACGTAAGTTCCATCTTAATTATATTGCCAGATAATAGATGAATGAATGCTCTTATAATTTCTGTATTATAAATACTAAGTTTGATTAGTTAGTTAATTATAAATCATTTACAGTAATTTCTACCATTTATTAATGTAAAACTTACGTGTTTGTATGTTTGTTTGTATGTGCAACAAGTGAAATAAAGGAGACCCAGAAATGCATGCATTCGTCTTATGCAATCTTTTATTCCAAAATTGTAACCATTACTCAACGCCGTTTGTATTAACATCGAGTTGTTATTTAGCACTTTACAACTTTAGAGGACATTACAGCATTGTATTGGCCTGTACAGTACATTTAGTATTGTATTTGGAAATTTGGTGTTATACGTTAAGTAATGTTCCCTTAGTGGACATTACTTAACGCCGTCAGTGGTTACCACGTAAGCAATAGGTGGAAATTTGCCTGACAGCCAGATAGGCCTACTGAATTACCTACCGGTAGACGGGGTATAGCTATTAATAACCAGTAGGGCCTAGCTATATTATTATATAGCAGACTACAGCGGCCAAGAATGCAGTTAAGGCTGCATCTAGGTCCCTGAACAGGCAGTACTCGGTTAATTTACAGGAGCTAATAAACCAACAGGTTGATGCCATCAATGATGCTGACGACAGCAGGCAATCATCCCAGGCATGGAGATCGATCAACTTGCTTGCTGGTCGAAAAAGCCAACCAACCACCAAGGTTAAGGCTGAATCACCAGCCGATCGCCTCAATGGTTGGAAAGCCCACTTTGAAAAGCTCCTCAATAATGACAGGGTATTGCCTGATAACTTTATAGAAGTAAAAGTGTCTGAGTCTGTACTCCCAGATATTCCCATTGGCGATATCTCCTTTGCAGAAGTGAAGGCTGCTGCAATGAGCATTAAGACCAATCGTGCCAGTGGAGTAGATGGTGTTCCCCCTGAGGTCTTTAAAATACCTGAGTGTTTAAAGCTCATATATCCCATCATAGTAGACATGTACCGAACAACAAGAGTCCCACAAGAAATGAAAACAAATAAGTTGGTGCCTGTTCCCAAGAAGGGCAACCTAACACTCTATGGTTCTTTTCGGGGAATCTCATTGATCTCAATTGCTGCAAAGCTATGCAATAGAATTCTATTAAATCGCATCAGAGATCCCATTGAGAGACTGCTCCGTGGAATTCAGAATGGGTTCCGTAAAGGTCGTGGGACCATGGAGCCCATTTTGGCACTTAGAAGGATAATTGAAGAGTTATCAAAAAAGAAAGACAGGCTGTTATCTTTGTTGACTTCTTCAAGGCCTTTGATTCAGTCTCTCGCTCACGTATGTTCAGCATACTTTCATTATATGGGATTCCGGATGAAATTATTGCAGCAATCAGATCAGTATACGATGGTTCGACAACATTTGTGTCTACTGTTGACGGTGACACAGAACCATTTGAAGTGTTATGGGGCGTCCTCCAGGGAGACACACTTGCACCATTCTTGTTCATAATTGTGGTTGACTATGTTCTACGCATGTTCTTAGATCATCATAATGATGATGGGGTGATGATAACTCCACCTACTGGCTCCAGAAGTCGAGGAAATCCTGCCAAGTACCTAACTGATCTAGACTTTGCTGATGACTTAGGAGTACTCTCAGAATCACTAGAGGGAGTCCAACGGCTCCTCAGCTCATTAGAACATGCTGCTTCTAGTCTTGGTCTTTTTATTAACTCCAGAAAGGACACAGAAATGGCATACATTTTGACAGTTAACTTTGAAGTCCTCAGCAAGTTTCTGATCGGATGAGCATAAGCTCAAAAGATGGTATGCTTGAGCATGTGGATGACTTCTGTTACTTGGGATCATGGATCCGGAAGTCAGGTGAGGACCTTCGAATACGTAAGGGAAAGGCATGGGCAGCCTTGAATAGGCTTTCCAGGATTTGGAAGTCACCGAGAATTAATCGGAAACTTAAGGTCCGGTTATTTAGAGCAGCAGTAGTTCCAGTACTCCTCTATGGGAGTCCATGCTGGGCTCTAACTGCTGAGGACACCAAATCTCTGGATGGCACATTCACAAGAATGCTACACCGGGTTTATTGTGTCAAGTACAATGCACACATCTCCAACCAGACACTATATAACATTTGAGGTGTCTCATTGGTTCCCCCAAGCTTAACACTAGAACAAAATCGCCTCAGCTTTGCAGGACATTGCTTTCGCCGTGAGGACCAGCCAGTGCATAATCTTGTACTTTGGCAGCCTCATGGAGTGAATAAGCATGGTGGACAGCCCATGACTTTCTTGAGACGCATCTTAAAGGACACTGGCCTTGAAGATGCGGGTGATCTAGCAAATGTCATGGGTGATAGGGAGTTTTGGCGGTGCAATTTTGTCGATAAGCCGGCACAGCATTCTTAAAAATGCAGCTGCAATGCAGCATGCCGATCCTAGTAGTAGTAGTAGTAGTAGTAGTAGTAGTAGTAGTAGTAGTAGTAGTATATTATTATAACATGGCTCCACACGCCACCATAAATATAAGGTAACTTATTTATAACATTATTCATGTCATTTTTACATTTATTTATAAAGCAACTAATTTAATTTGTGCAGTTTCTATCACTTATAATGTATATGTACGGATCTCGGATCTCGGATCATCACACTGTAAGGTGCTACTTTACAAATAAGTATGGGGTCAGAGTAAAACGCGGATCCGGATCCGGATCCGGATACTACATTTAACATTGTCCCTACGGAAGTCGATTTTTTTTACATTTTTATAACTCCCAAGAATAAAACTATAACCTGTTCTATTGACTTTACTTTATTGTTTTGGTTAAAATAACGTGCCGCTGTAACCTGCTCCTTTCCCTTAATTGATAATTTTAGAATCCGGATCCAGATCCGAGTTTTACACCTACACACAAGTATGTACATATTTAATACCAAAGATTAGTATCTGTCCTAGTGGGGTACTGGAGTTGCACACAGTGGAATCCTAGTAAAGGTGAATTCTCCAAGTGAATTGGTTCCATAAAATCTTAATGCAGTTAGAATCGAACTATGAATTCAATTAGAGCGAGGGAGATGGTGATCAGGAGTTGTTATTAACTTAACATGGAATTAGTTAATCTTAACCTGTTCTCCATAATGTAAAGGCGCCCGGTCAAGAACTTAGATACTGTTTTAATGTTAATTATTGATCTTTAGTCTTCCTCAAAAAATAGCGGATTAAAAAGTCGCTCAAAAATATGTTAAAAGATAATATTCAAATTCTATTTTTTTAACTCATTTTTAACACCCATTCACCCATTTTTAAGTATATCTTATGATAAATCAATTTGTAATTCCAACAGATTTCTTGGATATACATGTGGATGAATCTTCGGCCAATACAAACACAGAAGTCGATTCAAACATGTTTTATTTCAAACAATCCACTGAACCTGATGCTGACTGGGAGATGAGAGGTGGTGATACTATTCATTTACAATGCGTTATCACTAATGATGCTGTCAGGCTTTTTAAAACAAATTCATATAAGGTGATGATTAACCTATTGTAAGTAATTATACTTATTACTAAATAATTAAATATAAAATATGTACAGGTGCACCCGTCATTAATTTACTTTTGAACGGATTATACTAAGGTGCGGTTTAAAAGTTAGTAAAATAGTTTTGTAGATTTGGTACCATAATTATGGTAAAGTGAAGTTTCCTTATCAGTATATTATACCGATTTAAACAGAGTTTTATTTTTTTAATTTACCCTATTTGGCTGGGGGGGGGGGGGGGGGGAAGCAATAATTACAGCATTTTAGAAATTGTGTCTTTAGTCAGATTTGTTTGTAAAACCGAGAATTCGTGACTTTTCCTAAAATTTTACGGGCTATCCAACAGAGAAAAAGCCAATTACATGGCTATGTTATTTTTTGTGCTGTGGTCCCTTTCTGGCACCCATATCCACTATTTTTCGTGTTTAATTTGTTAAAAGTTTTTATAGTTCCTAAAATTAATCTATTTGCGGTACCGGTATATAGCGTTTTTTTTGTTTTCTGATCACGTTTTTAGAACTCAAATTTAACATTCGAGAAATTTTTTGTTAATTTTCAATGAATCCCTGTGGCACGAAAAAACCAAGTAGTGTAAATATTGGGTTTTTGAGATGCTGATGATAAATATGACACTGAAAAATATCGTAACGAAGTTGATTGCAGCATTTTTTGACACGTGTCAATGTGCGGTACGAAAAATATTCAAGAAGCACAAATTTTATGATCAAAAATCATTACCAAATCAACATGATTTCATGACATTATGGGTTTTCTGGGGCGCTTATCACGAATATGACACTCAAAAATGTCACATTATCCAATAAAATTCGATTTTACGTTACTTGTTTTATTCGTCTCACCAGACAAGCACGACAAATTATAGTTGTGTTACCACGAATGATTTTTAACGAGTTGTATCGTGATCAGCAGCCTTGATAAACAGTATGACTTCAGAATTATCAAAACAAACAGAAAATATAACAGTTTGAAATTTTTAAAAGTTTGAACTAATATTATTTATACTATTTTATTACACTAGATTGTATCTAATAGATAATATCTCAATAAATAACTGGGTCTGTCCTGTATCGTTTTTTATAAATAAAATTAATTACACGTGAACCAAATAGGCCTTTTTTTCCCTAGATGTATATTTTCCATTTTTTTCCATTGATTTATAATTATCTTATCTCGCCTTCTCTCGCTCTACAAATTATACAATAATACATCTCGGGGTAAAAGGGATATAATGACTTTTTCTTGTAATTTTTAGAAATGTTTTTTAATCAACAACTCTTTGTGAACCTTTACAACTTTCTTCTAATAATTTACCACATTAATATTTAGTGGTTTACTTACAGTGGTATGTTTATAATAACGATGGGTATACTGCGATAAGCGAGGAGGTCTCAGAAACGATAGCATTAAATGACGTCACTTCCTTCAAATATGGAATAGACAACCACAACCAACTAGTGTGCGGTCATCTATTTACTGGGGGTCAAAGTTACATTTATAGTAAACATTTAAAAATACGTATATATGGTGAGTTGAGTCGGAAATTTTTATTCAACATGGCACTGTAAATTGTGCGCAAATGTGCTGAAACCTGAAACACAACATAACGCGTCTGTACATTACTTCCATTAGGCCTACTTAGTGGTGGCAGTTGTTAGTAACTGTTATACTTTTTTTTCTATTAAGAAGTGTATAAAAGACACACAACATGCTTTATATACATTACGTTGTTTGCAGTGAATAAGTGAACCAGCCTCGGTCCGAACAATTTAATGAACTGTTACAAGATATAATCTAAACACATTATAATAACATAAACAATAAATTATTAAATAATGAATCATGTTACCATACAAATTATATTGCCATGAGAAACTTCATGTTTTTATCTTCCTCAGTGTCAGTTTATGTAAATTTTGTTTACATTTATGTAAAGTATATATGTACTTCCGATGGAATCAATAAAATCAACACTGGACATCTCAAACTTGTACTATTAGCACAAAAATGTGCCATACTACGTCGAAGTCTACTACGCGGGGGTCTATATGAACCTCCTCCCGGGATTTGAGCAACATTTTATAGCCCGGTACTAATACTATTAGCCCCGTGCTCCACTGGTAAGTTGTATGTCATAAGTCGGATGTCATAAGTGGAAATAATTGATAGAACAGATTGGTTTCAATGGGAGCGCCTCCTCTGGCATAAGTCATAGTCATAAGTCCTCTGGTCACAAGTCGTTTGTTACGACTCATGAGTCAAAAGTGATTATCTACCATATTCCTTCATTGATATACGACTCGTGAGTTATATCCGACAAGAGGCCTGTCATTGGCTAATTTGGGTAGCAGCAAGCCAGAAAATACTGTACAGGGAAAAAATGAGACGGATCTTATATTTTTAAAAAAAGATTTATGACTTGTACCAGTCAGTGTGGAGGAGCACAGGCCTTAACGTGATTAATAATAATAATACCTCTATAGAAAACATTGGCTTTTACTCAAAATTCTGCAATAGGCCCGGGCTTTCCCGTGTTATCGATAATTCTCTATAAAAACTTTTAAAAAATAATATAAAATTTAAAAAACGTTTAAATCTTAAATTTAGCAAAATAAGTCATCTCAAATAGCAAAGAACACAATTGCATTAACAGGGAGGCCATGAGAAGGTAAATTGTGGACGTACAAGGTGTCAGACAGTAATTCCGGTTGGGTGCAACAGGGAGGCCATGAGAAGGTAAATAGCGGACGTACAAGGTATCAGACAGTAATTCCGGTTGGGTGCCACAGGGAGGCCATGAGAAGGTAAATAGCGGACGTACAAGGTGTCAGACAGTAATTCCGGTTGGGTGCAACAGGGAGGCCATGAGAAGGTAAATAGCGGACGTACAAGGTATCAGACAGTAATTCCGGTTGGGTGCAACAGGGAGGCCCTGAGAAGGTAAATAGCGGACGTACAAGGTATCAGACAGGAATTCCGGTTGGGTGCAACAGGGAGGCCCTGAGAAGGTAAATAGCGGACGTACAAGGTATCAGATAGGAATTCCGGTTGGGTGCAACAGGGAGGCCCTGTGTAAAAGCTTTTGTGGGATAACTGATACGTTTGCCTTTGCTGGCCAGTTCCCCCCCAGGCGCTGGAA